>PRKT01000165.1:386172-397684 GCA_003671525.1 Saccostrea glomerata | reverse complement strand
GGCCCCCCTACCCCCCCCCCCCTGTTCCGACTCCTATGCTATTAAATACTTCCTACATTGTTTCACATATTGGTTGTAACTGGTAAAGTTGGGGATTCTTACTCCTCCCAGGCACCTGATCCCACCTCTGGGATTTCCACAGGTCCGTGTTTCATGCCCTCTTCACAGCTTTTCGTTGTTTATAGATCTTTGATACTGATCACTGCTTGTTATCTTCCTTTATATATGAAATAGATAATCAGAAAATGAAATGGGAGAGAGAAAAAAAAGAAATAAATATAACATTTGAAACATGAAATAATGAAAAAAATATTAGATGATCCATGACCTTGACATGGATCATCTTCTTAAAATTTGATCCACCTAATCTCTCATTAGAATGTGCACGCTAATAAACTTTTTTTTCAATATTCATTTCTATAGCACCGCTCGTCATCCTCATGTACATGTTTACAATAAAATCACACACAGTAACACATACGAGAAATATTTCTAATTCCATGTTTACATTACACTGCATCATTTCAATCGATATTACATGTTTACAGTTGATAAGAGATTCCTTATGCTGCACGAACATCATTTATTCTTCAAGAAACAGTGCAAAACAAACACACAAACACTCAAATTAAAGTATTTATATATTATGCATTTATTTTGTTCTTTACAATGGAATTCTGTCACGTGATCAGGAAGTCATTTTTTGCAGACACAACTATCGTCAGAATTTTACAATTTCAGGTCCGGTACACCCCTTTCCACAACTGCAGGTTCCTGAAAATTTTAAAGAAAACTGCTTGAATTGATGAATATGCCATAAGTAACTAACAACAAGAATTTAACATCTTCACAGTTATGAAGTATAACAAGTTATAAAGCCAAATGTTTGTAGGGCAATCAGTCGATGAAGACACCACCCCTTCCCTCGAAATCATTTTAACTGTTTTGTTATGATATTTATAATAATAAATGTGTCAAGAAAAAAAAATGATTTTAAGCACCCTTTTCAAAAATCGTTCAGATTTTTTTTGTTTTATTTATCTTTTATCCTTTTCACATTTTTTTTTTTTTGCTTTTAAATATTGCTCTCTTTCCTGCTAAAAAAGAACAAATAAATGTTCAATGTAAATCAACAGATGAAGAGCAACAACTCGAACGTTTCATCAGTATGCATATTTAGTACATGAACGGTATACTCAGTATAAGGAAATTTACCAACTTACTTTCTATGCAGTTGCAGGGGTCAGACATTTTTTATTTTATTTTATCGTGTGTTTTCTAGCGCTGAAAGGGGGAAAATGATGTTTGAAGCTAAGAAAATATTGGTGCATTAGTCATGAAATTAAATTAATATTGTTTTTTTTTCATCCGTTTTGTAAACATGGTAAAAATTCTATGTTCAAAATAAAATTTAACAAATATAACCTAACTTTTACTTTCGAGAATGTATATACCTTTTTAAAAGGAGTTCTTATGAGTATCACGCCCTTTGAATAAAGAGTACAATTAAGTATATAAACTTTATTCAAATATTCAGCATCGTGCGCAAATAGCGATATGTTGTATACACAGCATCGTGTGCAAAATGTATGAATCTAATTTTTTTTTACAAAGTTGATAAGGGAATGACTATAGACTGTAGCATAAAACAATAAATGTAAATAGCTTACATCAAACCTATCAATTGAAATTAGATCAGGAATAAATGAATCTTTTTTCAAGACTTGTCAGCTGTGTAGATTGCTTTTTAAAATATCATTATATCCACAAATTTTCCTGACAATGCGACAAGACAATTCTGGCTTTTCGAAGCTCGTTTTTGCTTAACCTCTTGTATAAATTATTAAAAACACAAATTGAGTGAAACTGTCATTTATTCAAATTACAAATGACTAAGAATAAAATTTATAATACATATTACAAAAAGTAACAATTAATTGGCTGGGCTTAAAACAAAATATACAGTTAATCACAAATTGACTAGTTAAACATACAGATTAGTTACATGACATCATTTTTTTCTAATCACATGACACAAAACAGCATCATTACGTGATAATCATTCCGATCTTGGCAGATTTCCCTGTCTGTACTTTAACCAATGTGTTGGTCTTGATTCAATTGCTGATAAAGTATTGAATACGGAAGCCCATTAGTGCCAACCTGCATATTCAAAGGAAAAGCAATGTATAAAAGCAAATCTCGATATATAAAGGACATGCGATATATATAAACAAAACCTGGATATGTATAAAGGAAATGCGATATATATAAACAAAACTTCGATTTATATGAAGGAAATGCGATATATATAAAGAAAACTTCGATATATATAAAGAAAAAAATTTCCACCGCCTGCCTTTAACATATTTAATGACCTTCAATACAACCTTTTAATCAATTTTCATATACATTTTTCCAAAAATCTTTTTACGCTTTAAACTTCAGATATCAACTTGCATTAAAATTTGTAATTACATCTTAGCCGTCATATCAAATTATTTTCTCTTAACTTCTATATGGTGTTCTTACATTTGCGTTTGTTACATTGTACGTTTGTAAAAATAAATGCTCTTTCAAAGAACGCCAGAAATGTGTGAGATTATATTTGAAAACACATTTCTATGAAATAAAACAACTTAAACTGCATGATTTTCACTTTTCAACACGACTTTCTACTAAAGATTCATCAGTTTATTGAGCCCCCCCCCCCCTTTCTCAAGTATAAGGAACAAAATAAAACCATTCAATTTGTGGAATAGCAAGCATTTTTTTGTTCTTTACAATGGATTTCTGTCACATGACTAGTAGTTTTTGCAGACACAGCTACTGTCAGTTCGTTTACAGGACTGGGGTTCGATGCATCCCTTTCCACAAGCACATTACACAAAATATCAACAGGCATGTAATACTGGCATCCTTTTTAAGGCAAAGAGAAACTAGTAAAAAATATTGACAATAAAATTATTCGAATTTTGAAAAGCTACACAATTACAAAAGCGATAATACAAGGTTTTATGCTATTCAGTGAATGGGATGCGTTGGGAGGAGTATATATTTACAAAACTTTACTACTGTATGTAACCAAAAAATGGGGACCTCCTAGCATTTCAATGAACATTTTAATAGTAAAACAGTTTTATGGGTGGAAGAGCTTCCAGTTTGGTAGGGTGATACTTTTGTGTCTGCATTTTAATCAAATTGTTGAATAGGATGTATGGCATAGACAACAAGAATATTAAGCAATCAATGTGAAGAAAAGAAACCCACACACCGAACTTGTTCGTTAAAATTTTAGCATTTTAATGTTATGAGCTAAAAAGAATGATCAGGTTTGGACTCTTATAATAGAGTATTTAACAATTGATCAATAAAAATTGTATAGTTATATGATTGTTGTTCCTAATTCACAACACTGTCCATACCAAGACTTGAAAAACCTCCTTAATTAACAAAAAGAAACAAGCTGTAGAATCTTCATAGTGTATAAAAGATGGTATTTTAGATGCTCTTGTATTTTACAAACTAAATTTTAAAAAAAACATAGACCTAATGCAAAGGTCTTTAAAAAATATTACCTTTGCAGTTGCATATAACTTTACATACGCGACATTTGCAGCTGTATATGTTCAACTGGGGCCAAATTTACATTTACTTGTTTGGCAGGAAAATTTACATTTACTTGTTGGGCAGGAATCGGCGCATAGATATTTCCCGCCAAAAAAAATCATACAGACAAGGAACAATAACTCTAGTTTCCTTGAACCAATTAAAAATATTTCAATATACATATATTACATGCGTTCTCTCTCACTGATGTTTCCTGAAAATTATAGAATACAAATAAGAATTATACTATGCAAGTGAAAAATTTTACAATGCAAATTAAAAATAATACAATACAAATGAAAATTTTACAATACCTATAAAAATTATAAAATACAAGTGGAAATGATCGAATAGCAACGTTGATGTATAAATACACAGGGAGACTCAGGTTTATTGAGAATTAGGTTCCATACAAAGTTGATTAGGGGAAGACTATAGAATATAGCAAAAACCTATAAAATAGCTTTAGCTTACATCAAAGTTATAAATGTATGTCAATACCATAGAAAAGGAATAAAAGAAGTTTACACATTTTCAAGACTTTTTATATAATAGTCAATTGAAATTTATTAATTTTTTTAATGTCGAAAGATTTCACATATTAATATATGTGATCATTTTTCCGTTTTTGATGGATGTTGCTGTTTGTACTTTAATCAATAAACTGGGTTTGATTTAATCAGTGATAAAGAATAAAGAGCTTTAGGTAATTTCTAAGACGAAATGAACTTAATGTACACATGTACATGTATAAAGTATACGTAGTCGTAAATAATAGCACATGCATAAAGGGTGAAAATGCTCTCTCTCTCTCTCTCTCTCTCTCTCTCTCTGGAATAAATATAAAATTTGAGTAAGACTATGCTTTCGAGAAAATACATGATTAAATGTCAGTATTCATATATATGATCTTGCATTCAAAATACTTTTTATATTCCACGATATAGTACGTTATATAGTACGATATTGAATCCAATGATTTCCTTTCATTTTTTTTTATTTTCCCTACATTTAAACTCTTTTGATCTCTACTTGCATATAAAAATGTGTAATTATAGCTGAGCTGTCATATCAAATTATTCTCCTTATACCTGACATTTACATTGGTGACGTTGTACCTTTGAAAAAAAATGTGTCACGGGATTAATTGGAATTATGATTTGATGAGATAAAACCATGAAAACTAATTTTACTGAGCCTTAATGCTGCAACAGAATTACCAGTTTATCATTGCTAGCTGCCACGCATTCCTTAAGTCCTCCTCAATATTTGTATCCACTATTAACATGATAGATCCTATGAATTAAATAACACATATTTCATAAATCGATCTATTGAATACTTGCTACATTGTTTTACACACTGGATGTGAGTTATAAACTAAGGGGATGTTTACTTCTTCCAGGCACCTGATCACAACTCTGGGATTTCCATTGTTCCGTGTTTTATGCCCTCTTATTTGTGCTGTTTATGAACTTTTGTGATCTTTTACTGTTCGTTACCTTTCCTGTTTTATTTATAAGGAATAACTGTCTTAATTTTCGGTTTCATGATGTGATCAATCGATTGGCTTGCGTGATAATTTGCATGAACGCCGACCGCCTTCCATATAAATATAATGGCAGTGCCCATGTTTTGTTAAGTGAGACCAAAAAAAGTGTCGGATCAAACAGTAAAATAGGAGGTGCACAATGGCAATATGCAATAAGGATTCTGTGAAAGTCTCATCAAATTCCATTCATTGGTATGAGAGGATTTGCGGATAAGAGATGCATGGGTACTCCAAAGCGTAACAGACAGACGGACATCCCGATTACTAATATTATATACCCTTCCGCTTTTCAAGTCGGGGTATATAATAATAATAAATATAATATTTTCTCGTCAAGACAACATGTGTATATCTAAATACCGTTAAACAAAGTACAAGAAGCTTAAAAAAAGAATCAAACACTTCATTTATGAAATATAATGAATTTATTATAATGTTTGTACACATGAATTCTGTTACGTGACCATGAAGTCATTTTTTGCAGACACAGCTACTGTCAGTACAGTTACAGGACTGAGGTCCGATGCAGCCCTTTGCGCAAGCACAGATTCCTGTAAATAAAAAAATGCTAGACATGAAATATCGTGGGGGTTTTTTTTGTAAGAAAAAGATGCAGCCAAAAACAAAATTAAAAATAAATACCCCTCCCAAAAGAAAAAAAAATTTGAAATCTTAAAAAATAAAACAATGAAAAAGAAACCTATCAAGACTTCAAAATCCAAATTTTCACTAACCCTGAGTGAATCTGGGGGAGGGGGAGGGGAGGTTATTAACGATAAAATTCTATTAATATATGTTTGTTACCACAGTTTGGAGAACAAAATTAAAAGTCACTATATAACGTCTTTTAATTAAAAAAGGCGTATAAATAACGCGATTATGGCGTAAGAACGCGAAAAAGGCATTATTACATCTTTTCAAAAGGTGATAAAATGCATTAAAAAGGTACTTTTAACGCTTTTTCAAAAGACCATTATTATGCTTTGGAAGGCCCGTTCATTGGAAAGTTAGGGGAGGGATCCCACAAATTGACAAACAAGCAAAACAAACTACAGTCATGCTATTCTCTCCTTACTGTATGCCTTTTCAAAAAGCGTAATAATGCCTTCTCGTGCTATTAAACCCTCCAAAGGCGTTATAATGCTTATAATTTTTCTCTCCGTAGATTGATTCTAATACGCTTTAGTTCCAACCAGACTTTCAATAAACATTTTCGCAACAGTATAAAGTTATGCTCGCACAAAGTGGGGTTAGGGGCTTCCCCCTCCCTAATACTTCGTGCCTGCATTTTTATCCTATTGTTAAATATGATCAATGGGATTCTCACTCAGCAAAAAATATTTTGGGGGATCAGACATTTCTATATTTTGCGTAATTTACAATCTGAGCATGTGAGTCTGATCCCCTCTTTTGTATGTGAAATTTATTGTCTTTGATTTCGTTACAATTAAATATATAAGATTATTAAAGAAATGAATATTGTACAAGACGACAATAATGTAATCTTGCTTTAATCACAGCTAATAAATAGTTCTTCCATTGCAAAAAAGAGTAATAAAAGTTTATAAATATTCTTTTTCTCTGTCATTGAAATAGTTATTTACAATTTTGCAACAAAAATTTCCGAAATCAAATGAGCAGCTCATATTGCAAAAACATTAGAGAAATGCAGACAGTAGTACAGACTACAGTGCAGTACGTATTTTTGATGAAAATTCATTTTTAAAACTAAATGAAATATCAACCTACCATTGCAGTTGCAGTTCACTTTACATCCGGGACATTTACAGCTGGATCCACATTTACATCCGCCCCCACATTTACAGCCACTTGAGGGACAGGACTCGGTGCACATACAGTTGCTGGCTGAAAGAAATTAAAAAAAAATATTTCATATACGGACAAAGAACGACAACTCTAACAGTATTGAACCAATAAGATAGAGCAAAATAGAACCGATTCAAAATAGAGTAACTTACTTGCTAGACAGTCACATGGATCAGACATTGTTCTTAATCACTGATGTTTTCTGAAAAAGAAAATTAAAACTTTTTTTCACAAAAAGAAAAGTATTGTCTAATTTTTGAGAATTTTTAAATTTGGAAATAATTTTTAAACTTTTTTTCAAAATTGCTAAAGAAAACTTCTATTTTGTTTTTCTTTTATTTTTCTTTACTTATTTATTGATGTATAGAATATATACATACCGTCTTAAATAAATTTCTGAAAATCCGCGTCCTTGCACAGAAGGCCTTGTTAAATTTGTAGATTGAATAAAGAATACACAAGGCCCAAGCGCATTTTATACATTACATATTTGGTATCGTGTGCAAGACATTTAAGTCACGAGTTGTATACATATACAAAGTATCGTGTGCAAAAAATGTATAGGGTTCGAAAACTAGTATAACGGGTTAGGGATTCAAAATAAACAAAGCATAAGCGCACTTTATTCATTATACATTTGGTATAGTGTGCAAACCATCACAAGATGTATACATAGTACCGTGTGCAAGAAATGTACAGGGTTCAAAATGATATCAGACTAGGGGATTTAAAGTAAAGTATCGCATGAGATAGCAGTATACAATTGATTGTATATTCACTTTGCACACGGCACTATATATACAATGCGTAAATTCCAACGGATGATGATTTATGTGAAAGCAAATATAGCGAGAATATGGCAGTTATTTAATTAAGTACCTTAAGACATTGTAAAGCAAACAAGTATACGGCTATACATGTATGTGTATTCATGCGGTAAAATACAATTCCAATATTACTTTTATTTACACTGTATGCTTACATGTATTTATGCTAAAAGTTTGCATGCAGGGATGCAATGTACAAGTATTTTTTATATGGTGTTTTTATGTCTGTTTTATTTAGCTACCTTATTGCAGCTTGGTGCAACCCTTTGCGCAGGCACTGTAAATTTAAATATATATATATATTATTGATTGTACGATGCCTTAAAGAATTTAACAAAAATACATATATACATTAAGAATTCATAAATTCTTTGAATACATGTATAGTCAACTAAATCTAATACAACACAACACATCGACACCAGTCACACCACACGCCATCTCCAGGAATTTTAGTACTTTATTATAATGCAATTGTGCAAAAAAGCTAGAAATTTTGGCTTTCCTGGAAAAAAAATGCTAGGCAATGATTTTTGTTTGTCCTTTTAAAATTTCAACTGTAAAGATGACACCCCCAATTGATCAGGATATGTGCCTCAGACTTCAATTGAGGACTTGAGGTACATGTACTGTTTTACATGTAAACCCCCCCCCCCACCCCTCCTTTGTATTACAGGGTTTTTCTTTGGAGAATGTCATTTTTAATACAATGATGATAATGAAAAAAATGATGATCTTACAAACATTATTGTAAGTATAGTAAATTAGATACTTAAAATTAAACGAAATAAATTAAAAATAAAATTTTAAAAATTTCGATTTTTCAATCTGCTAAACAGTAATTAAACCTTATAATGTGGAAATGTTATTGATTAAGTTCAGAGTAGCACTGTGTGAAGCACAGTGATTGAATTTAAAAATATTTATTTAGAAATATGCTTCTAATATTGGGTCACTTGTATTTTCCTTTTTTATTCCGACAAGAATTAACAATCAATCTTTTTTTTAACATGTTTCATTGGGACAAAGCCCTATTAAAATTAGAAAAAACAAATAGATTTTTTTAATAAAATGTAGTTTTAAACTCAGCTCTCTTTTCTTTAAAAGATGGGATTCATGGATAAATGAACGAAGACTAATTTGGTTGTTAATATTATATTTTTTCAAGTGGGTAGACTGAGGTGCTTTCAGGTAATAAAAAATAAATCAATAAAAAGATAATTTAGCAAAAAATTTACTTCTAATTTAAAATTGCCAGGACATTTAGGTAAAATTTGCCATTTTGACATTTCACTGTGTATTAGATAACTTCATGTGTATAGGAATTAGGAGACAGATAGACTGTTAGTTCTCAAGGCATTTACACCTGTACAAAATAACCCACCCCCTAGTTTTACGTGGAATTTACCACCCATTAAAAAAATATACTTTTTTCTTGAACAATGCTAATGATTTTCTCACCACTTGAATATAGAATATAATATGAATAAACATATGCATGCACACGTTATTCAAAAATTTTCAGAATCGTGTGCAAAAATTAATAAATTGTATAAACAGTACCGTGTGCAAAGTGTATAGGGTTTACTAAGTATACAAAAATATTTGATACGGGGATGGCCTTGAAAATTTACCTAGATGTATAGATATCTTACTGAAAACTTAATGAGTGTTCTTGGCAAATATCTATACATGTACAATGTATAAACATGTACAGTGTATATGTGTGTGCATTTAGTTTATTAGCGTAAAGAACTGGTGTTTGATTTACCATATAATATAAGCACGTTTTATTGAAACATAATCAATGAGGATTGGACACAAGTTAATCTATCTTTACAATTGTCCTCTCCAAGACAAACAAATGACAAAAAACATACAAATTAACGTGTAATGAGGATGTTACATTGTAAATATTATACTTTACCGTGCGTCGATTGTATTAAATTTTTTAATGCATCAATTCATTTTACACACACTCTCTCTCTCTCTCTGAAAACCAAAAGTTTTGAAAAATATTCCTTTGTGATTTTTTTAAATTGAGCTGGGAAGGGGGGCATGAACAATGGACCCTTTTAAAAATACGCTTGGGAGAAGTTGATTTTGATTGTGTTGCGACTAAACGTGAGGGGGTTTTCCATTTTAAATTTACAGCATCCTCCCCCAATAATGCATGCCCGAGTATGTAATACTGTTATACGAATCAAATACATGTATGACCGCGGTACTTTTCGTCTTTATTTTGACTTGATATATGTATTAAAGTAGATCTATTTACCATAAACCTGAATTCACAGTTTTTGCTCACAAAACTTTTTAGAAGTTTTATTCATTTCATATTTAGCATCTTGAGAAGAAGATATTTTAAAAGATTTTTTCTATAAATAATATTAAAACTTTGGTCAGGTGAGCTAAAATGGATCATAAGTCCTTAAAGGGACACATGTACATCTCTCCCTCACCGCGCGTATGGGGGAGGGGGGCCCTCTAATTTTCCATTCCTCCATGAAATTTATAACTAGTGATAGGATTTACATTGCAAAATGAACAAATAGTTCATATATTTCTCGATTTCTACCATTTTCAATTGCGCATCTCATTTCGATTCCGACTTTTAAAGAATTATTCGCCGTAAAGGACAAGATAGGTTAAGACCCTTTTTGGCACTCAGTTTTGGGTGTCTATTAGAATGAGTCAGTTTAAATAAAAAGTGAACCTGTTGTCTCCCTGCCACTATAGCTGCATGCAGAACTGTAGCATTATGGTTATACATGTATATATTCGTATATTAGTCTCTGGTCGTAACAAGACTAATATAAAAACCATAATGCGACAGATCTGCAGCTTCCCTGTCACAAAATGGGCATTGGTTTTTAAAAGTTTTGGAATACACAAAGGTCACAGAAAGGTAAGAAAATTGGTCAATTTTCGAATTTTCATCTATTTTACAGCACATTTTGTTTCGGTAAATATAGAGCACATCCTTGCCCTATCTACCAATTTTAAATTTATATATTTTATGCACTAATATCAGATGTTACATGTAGCTTATATGTTTAAAAATCTCAGACAGGCAAGCTTGTACTCTATATTTTCCGAAGAGGAAAGTATCTCAAATACGATGAAATTTCACCAGAATTGCGGACATTCGGGAAAATTCCTACTTATATCTGCACCTTCTTGTGACCTTAATTAATGTAAGCTTTGAATCCAAATAAGTGTGGCTTTTAAAACAATCATTATTTTAAGTTCTTGCAGATCTATAAACTATCACAATTTTACCAGTGTTCTGGTTTTTACAAATAAGGGGCCAGATTCGGCCGTTATCCTACCTTTTCCTTTTGAGAAAAATCGCATAATTCTACTAGTACCATAAATAATTGCATATACTAATACATGTAACACAAATAAAATGACAAATAAAACTTGAAAATAATAATCAATTTATTTAGTTATCAGAATGTAAAATGTATTTTGTTCTTTGGCTGTTAAACAAAAAAATATTCTTGAGACCACATGACTTCATGTATATTTTATCACTTTCTGCAACTACAGTTGTTTGCGCATTTGCAAGAATCAGGTCCGGTGCAGCCTTGTCCACATGCACAATTACCTGGAAAAAAGAGAATCTCTGTAAAATTTCTTCTGCTTTTTAAAAAAATTTCTTTACATTAATGAATGCAATGAATGAAAGATC
>PRKT01000165.1:350954-376024 GCA_003671525.1 Saccostrea glomerata | reverse complement strand
TTTACCCCCCCCCCCCCCTCACACACACACATTTACAGCCACTTGAGGGTCAGGAGTCTGCGCATCACAACCTGTATGAATCCGTATTAGGTTACTAACTGACTGTGTAACTAAAAATATTATTTAAGAAATATCTTTTTTAATTTTAGTAAGTCTGAAAAATACGCCATTTTATGACTTTACTAAAAATAAGACAAGGATTTATTGCTTGAAATTATTTTATTATATCATACTAAATTTTCATTCAAATAAATTCTTATACATATATTTTGGTTTTTTAAGTTTAGTGAATTTAATTTTTGCCTAAATACTACATACGCGGATCCAGGAATTTCAAGGAGAGTTCCATCCCACTTAGAAAAGAAATATAAGCATATTTCAGTGACGTAGCATCGTTTTTGAAAGTGGGGGCCAGCCAGAGATTTTTTTTTACTTAGCTGAAAAAATTGACAAGCAAAAAATATTTCCTTAATTCGAAAATATGTGGGGCCAACCAGCCTTTCAACAGTAAAAGTAATGTTGGGACAGAGGGGGAGGGTGCTGCCCCCTCCCCCTGTTGCTATGTGCCTGTATTTTTTAACAGTTATAAGGGGGAAAACTCGTATTCAAACGTACTTCTTCAAACATGAAACCTATTTGAGGGCTGGGTTTGTTGTACTATATCAAACTAGAAATTAATTGAATTCAGAGAAAGGGGGCAGCCAGAGAAAAAAAAACTTATCCAGACAAAAAAGGGGATACCAAACTTAAAAATAATATATTTTGTGAGGGGGAGGGGCAATTTCTTCCAGTACAATACTTTATTTTTAAACTGGCACATTACCCTTACTTGACTTTAAAAAAAATAAAGTGTTTGGGGGGAGGGATCGACCTGTTGAATAGTAAAAAGTTGCGTTTCCAAAATAAGTGCATCAAAAGTACATCATATATAAGTATAATGATAAAGCAAATCATGAGAAAAGCACATTACAAAAAGATAAATGCACATCAATAATTTAATTTTGTCATGATAAGACTGTTTAGGCGTTCCATAAAGCAGGGTTTAAAAATAAGGTGGTTCATGTTTAGCAAGAGATGAATTGTATAGTTACTTTGCACACGACACTATAAACGTGAAAATATATACAATCTATATAGGTTACGTATACATTGTATCACGATGAGCTAGCTTATTTTTAATTTCTATTTTTATTCAGCGTGAACATTTCATCTCATAATATTAATGAAAAAAGCAAATACAATGAATTTAATAATTAGATAAGCCATATTTGAATACACACCCCATTTTTCTTTTTAAATTATAATATAGCAAAAATATATTTACAAAAAATTGAAATGTTGCCATATCATAAAATTTAACGCTTTTTCATCGATTTTGAGGGTTTGCTCGAAAGTGTAAATTAAAAATATCAGGCTTGCATTTTTTCTGAAATATTTGAGATCCATTTACGTGTTAGTGTGAAATATGTATAAGGTATATCCATGTATCTTTTATGAAATAAGTTACATGTTGAATGATCATTTATTTTTAAGCCTGCATGTGTATTAATCGACTAAATTTCATGATTCATCTCCATAGTATTTCGCCAAAACTGATCTTAATGAACTCTCTCTCTCTCTCTTTCTCTCTCTGGTGGAATCAAAGTACTATACATGTATCAGTTTCCAATGATTCTCATGGAATGATCCAATATATGGAACATGGGGATCCCGACAATTTTATTAGATAAATGTTTTTTAACACCTGATTCGCCGCGCGTCAAATTCACCACATATACATGTACATTCTATTTTATATGCCATGTTAAATATCAAATTGGCATGTAAAATATCAAAATCATTAAAAAGCCAGGAAAATGTCAGATTTTTCGGACTAACAGGCACGTAGCATAAGGGATGAGGAAAAGGGACGGTCTGCCTTTTTTTCCAAAATTATTTTTGTACTATATAGTAAATGATGCATGAAAAGTCTGGCTACCCCCATCGTCGCAAACCACGGCCAAAATGTATGATTCTCTCCCATTAGGAGAGAGCTATATGCGGACTCCGGACCGTGGCTTAAGACGATGGGCTGCCCCCTACTTTTTGTTTCGTAATAAGAAAATAGGAAAGCAACGGGAAAAGTGGTGTAAAATTGTAGTTTAGAAAGAAGTAGGATCCCCTCCCACGAAATAGGGTTTTAACTCTTCTTTTTCCGCTTGTCTTTTTTTTCAGATGAGTATATTGTTTTTCTCTGGCTGCCACCCCCTTCCCTTTTTTTCAAAAACGATGCTACGTATCTGGTTCACACATTTAATTTTTTTTATATATGAATTCAGATCGTGACCTCTGTTGAAACTAGAATTCATCAGTTAGCAGGTATTACGTGCTTGACCTTCCCTGTCAATTACATGGACTAATTTACGATTAAACACACTTAGCCATTGAAATGTAATCTTAGACTACATTTGAAAATTTCCACACACAAAAAAAGAAATTAATCATGACGTACTGTCCGTACGCACTTGGTTTCAGGATTGTGTATTTTTGTGTATTTCTATTTTTTTTTTCTGAATACCTTTATCAAAATAAAAATCGCTGCAATCAACACGTTCTAAAAATGTCATATTGCTGTATTAAAAAAGAATTTTTTATACAATAATATGGCAATTTTAAAACGTGCTACCAATAATTTCAGCGATTTTTTTTTATTTTGACACAGTTCTGAAACCAAGCGCCTATGGTACTGTCTGCACCATCTATATATAAACTGATATATAGAGACAGATTTTTTTAGAGCTACATGTCAACAAAACAAACAAACACTCCATTTATGGCACATTATGTATTCATTTTGTTCTTTACAATCAAAATCTTTCACGTGACCATGGAGTCATTTCTTGCAGACGCAGCTACTGTCGGTACATTTACAACTCTCAGGCCCGGTACAACCCTTCCCACAACCACAGGTTCCTGAAAATTTCACAAAACAGTTTTATGTAATATTGATGAATATGTCCTACATGTACATAGGCGTCGGAACCGGAAGGGGGGGGGGGGGGGGGGGGGGGGGGGACTTAGCCCCCACTTTTTTTGCAACAATATACATTATACATATAGGCATTGAAAATTTTGGTTTACCTTTTTTCTGTTTGCTTAGCCCCCTCCCCTTTCAATTAGCCCCCCTTTCAATTTGCTTCCGACGCCTATGATGTAAGTGAATTTTAAAAGATAATATAAAAGAATATAAAACGGAAATAAATTATGAATGAAGTCAATATACATATAGAAATCAGTGGAAAAAATTGACCTCCAATTAAAAACGCTTGTGATTTAATTTGGAAGTGTACTGATAAGTTATCATTAAAAAAGAAAAAAAAAGTCTTGTTTCAAATATGCTTTCAAAACGGTGGTGTGATAATTTTGTTTGCACCATTTAAAAAAATGGGCATAGTGTAACTATACTCATAGAAATTGAGAACAAATTGTCTGATGTACAAGGTATTTGACATTTCAATGCATATCTTCGGGGAAACCACTAACCGCTGCAGTTGCATTTGACTTGACAGCCGGGACATTTACAGCTGGGTCCACATTTACAGGTGGTTCCACATTTACATCCACTTGAGGGACAGGAGTCTGCACACAGACATTTCCCAGCTAGAAACAGAAAATAGGATCATTTATTTACATACGTATGTAAATCGACGTATGAAGAGCGACAACTCAAATTTTTCACATGGCCAAATCATCGATATTTTACGTACTAAAGTCCAATAGTGTAAACCAAAAATAAATTAAGAAAAAAACCCAAAATTATTTCAGAAAGAAAACGAATTTTTAAAAGTAAAACAAAATGATTGAATAAAGAAAACGAAATTATTATATTTATAAGGAAAACGAAATTATTATATAAGGAAAAACGAAATTATTAAATAAAGAAAACGAAATTATTATTCAAAGAAAAAAAACGCGAAATTATTAAATACTTGTAAAGAAAACGAAATTATTTAATACTTGTAAAGAAAATGAAATTATTTAATATAAAGAAAAAAATTATTAAATAAAGAAACTGAAACTAAAATACGGAATTTACAGATGTGCAGTAGGGGGCTGAACCCATGAATCATTCCATAAAGTACAAGTGTCTTGTAGACCTGGTTTTGTTTCGTAATTAAATTAACCTAGCGTGATATTACATTTACACTAAGCTATTCTTTTCATTTCCTTTATATATTTTTGGTTTGCACTATTGGGCTTCCGTAGTATTCATGTACTTGGATTCAAGGAAATTCACACAACTTACTTTCTAAGCAATTGCAAGGGTCAGACATTTTATCCTGTTTTATAAATGTGCTGTCTGAAAAAGTGAAAGTGATGTTTTGAGCAAATATCCTAGTGTTCAAAACATCGATCAACAAATAAAATATTATCAATTTTCTCTCCATGTTTTAATTTACTTTCAACATCGTAAAAATAGTAACCATTTACATGGTAATTAATAAAACATATCTTACCTATTGTATAATCCTTTTTTGAAAGGAATACTTTTAAGTATCACGCCCGTTGAATAAAGAATATAAATTAAATACGTATATATACATAATGTGCACACGTTATTCAAAATATTCAGTTTCGTGTGCAAATAATCAATAGGTTGTATACACAGTATCGTGTGCAAAATGTATATAGAGTTTATGCAAAGTTGATAAGAGATGTCTACAGACAAAACAATTAATTTCAATTTTAAACTTTAAAAAATCACACCTTGCTATCTAAGTTATCAGTGCAATTAGAACAGAAAAATGGACTTTACATAAGTGTAATTTCAACATTTATCTAAGTATAAAATCAGCTGAGATTGTTTCATTAATTTTAATGTTATAATTTTGCCAAATCATCATCACGACGTTTTTGGCAGAGGTCCATGCCATTAATGCACTTAAGCAATGAGTCAGCTGGGCTTTATTTAGTCGATTTAAAATACTTTTATTCTTGTCACAAGATAAGTAATATATATATATAAATATACTGTACATAGCCGTACATGTATAGAAGTATGTATAAAATGTGTTTAAAAACTCTCTCTCCTTCTCTTTCGAATTATAAGTGCACGCGCGGATCCGTGGGAGTGGGGTAGAGATAGGGGGATTTTGGTTGGTTGGTTCGGAACTCCCACCACTGGAAGGAGGTAGTCTATTTTTCTCTTTTGGAGGGGTTGGGTTTGGGGGTAAGTGTGGATCATTGTGCGTATTGATTGTAAAAAATGTAAGATTAGCAGAATTACATCCTATGTTTGTGAAATAAGAAATCTAATGACTTGTATGTATGATTTGTAAAATCTTGTATTCGATCATTTATATATATATATATATATATATATATATATATATATATATATATATATATATATATATATATATATATATATATATATATATATATATATATATATACACACACACACACTTTCTTGTCTATATAAAAATAACCTTGGTTGGGATGAAGAGAAGGCATACATGGGTATTTGTCATTTCCTTGTCTATTTCAAAAACAAATCAACTGAACGGATCGCTTTAAAATACATGTATAAATACTTAGAATCATTCTGAAACTGATTCATCCCTGTACATCATAATGACTGAGATAAGTATACCGACAACGGAAATTCCTATCACTGCATTTAACTGCATTTTACATGATCATGTGTACTTGTGACCAATTGTTTAAAGTTTATCGACTTTGATATATGTTATATAATATACATGTACATGTATACTAGTAATCACCACACGCGCGTAATTCTCTTGTATATATACATGTATACAGCCTGAGGATAGAATCCACATGCAGCTGACTCCCACGGTCAGAAAAATTATGTGTAGATGCATGTATAAGAACATTGTCCTTTTCACGATTTGCATTTTGATATTTAAAGGATTTTTTAAGATAAAATTTTGTATATATAAATAATTTTTAAGTGTTATTTTTATCTCCTTAAAAAATTGCTTTGTTTTCTGCAGGTTCCATGCATGAATTTCGCTCGGCCCAGTAAATTTTACGGTAATTTAAATGGATCTATATAATCCTTGGAAAAAATTGTGATGGCAGCAAGGATAATACAAGTATACATTCATATTTCGGATGCATGAATGGCAATTCTATAATATTAACGCAAACGACAGTTAATTTCAGTGCCGTAAATCATATATTTCATGGAATATTTATTAACGGAACCTAATTATTCATAATTAACCATCTACTATCATTCTAATATAACAACGTGTCACTTAAAATTGGTAGATCAACCGTCGATTTGATGTTTGATTTCATGAATGAATGCCATTTTGCATATGAAATAGAGAAACCAGCAATACACTCATAAAACTGACCAATCGAATAAAAAGAATGTTTACGAGGACGGCCTTTGCAACACGTGGTCAGTCAAAGCCACTGTTGCTTGTTCTTATGTAGAGTAGCATTAAAATCGAACATTTAATCAATAAGAAATACTTTTTCAATATGTAAAACTTTAATAAGTTCCATTTAACAAAGTGACACGCTTTCATTGAATTGATAGTACATGCTATATAAAAACCATGGAGGGCAAATTAAAGGGGTATAGTTTTGATTGAGATTGCTTTTATTTACAATTACATTAATTTGTAATAAAATAATTATAATTTATATATCATACGCGAAAACTTTCAATTTTAAAAGCAATGTATATCATATCCGAAATCCATCTAAATTTGTTGCATGATGTACTTTCATTGTCCCCTTTTCACTTCTGGGAGATCAAAGAAGATTTCAGAAAAATAATCCTAGTCTGGAAAATAAATAAATAAGAATTAATTTTAGGTGGTCAAGCCTCAAGACCATAAACTGATAACACAATAAGTCTAAAGTTTGATTTTGCATGGTTTTTTTTTTAATTTGCGCTTAAAAAAATGTACGTTTGTATTTCAAAATAACGAATGATGAAAATATTCTTTCATTATCATAAAGGGTTCAAAATTTTATCGACTATAGGTAAAATTTTGTCTTAGGTTTGTTTTCAATATGGTCTAATTATATGGCTGACCTTTAGGTACTGAAAAATTATGACTTGCGTGTCTGATTTTTTTAAATAAACACAGGCCGACTCAGAGGGGGGCCGCCCCCCCCCCTTTGTGTCATAAAAAGTACAATTCTCGATATCTGTCATCCTGTGTCCAAAATAGTACAATTATCTGTCATCCTTGGACTTTCAATGAGATTTTGTGTCCAAAATAGTACGATTCTCTGTCATTTTGGACTTTCATGCAAAGACCCTTTTGCAGTACAAAACTTGTGATTGGATCTTTGCTAAACGCTACACAATATTCGCCCGAATTTCTATCCCATGTACATGTATATTTCAACAGTGAATGAGAGGCTAGCTGTGAAAATTTCAGACGTTACTCTTATGAAACGTCGAGAATACCGTGCGCCCTAATGAAAGTTCAAAGATAACAGAGAATTGTAATATTTCGCCAATGCTTATTATCTCGAAGAAAATAGATTGATCAATGCAGGTCACTTCCGCAAAACAGTAAACAGTTTCAGTGCCTTTCATTGCAAACTAGACATATTTCGAAGTAATTTTAATATTGTTTTCCAACTTCATACGTCAATTGCATCATCTAGGGTCTAGAGATCGAAAAAACAACCTCGTATGTATTACCTAGACGCCATGATAACCCCCCTTTTCACAAATTTTGAAATAAAGGTTGGAAGATCTCTTATCTCTGAAGTATGAATTAAACTTACTTGTAATCAAAAATACACAATAGAGGAAACTTTTAACTCCGTCTATCCTATATTTAAATAATTTATAATGTTATTAATACATTCGAGGCTGTTTTCCCGCTGGTCGGAGAGGTCCGAGAAGTTGCGATGGCAGCATACGTATTTCTATAGCTCCAGACTCTAATAAAAAAGATTGCATTTGCGATAAAGTTACATAATCATATTGTTTATATACCATTACCCTGTATAATACAAGGAAATAAGATGACAAATGTAACTGGAAAAACAATTTAATGTGTTATTTATTTGTGAACATAACAAAAGTCTCGGATCGCCGTTGTACTGTTTAGTCACTTTTTGCAGCAACAGTCACTTGCACATTTGCAAGATTCAGGTCCGGTGCAGCCTTGTCCACAGGCGCAATTACCCGCTAAAAAAGATAAAGCATTTTTATTTTCTAGTTTCTTATACTAAATCTGCATTAATGTTAGTTAACAAGTAAAATCCCAATTAAGCTTATTTATATACAAAAATGGATATTCGAGTGTAAATTTAAAATTAAGCAGTCAATCAAATCATTCCATTCAAACTCACCGGTGCAGCTGCATTTCACTTGACATCCGGTGCACTTGCACCCGGGTCCACACTTACATCCGGATCCACATTTACATCCGCTGGGTGGACAGGTTTCTCCGCACTCGCATTTTCCAGCTTGTAAAGAATCAAAGAAAGATAACTCTAATAATTTTCATGATACAGAAAGAAATTGCGTTGTTTTATAAAATGCGCAAATAATGACTTACTTTCTAAGCAATTGCAGGGATCAGACATTTTTGTGGTAACCTGTTTAAAGTGAAATTCAATTTTCATTAACACGCATTCTATCTCGACAAAATGTTGTAAAAGGTAGCTAGATTTATGTAATTTAAATTGTCGTTCAATATTAAATTATGCTAATTTTTTTATAAAATATATTAAAGTTGCACATCAATTTTTTAAGATAACAATTATCAGATTTATCAAATGTTTAGATTGAAAAGAGGACATACCTTGCTGCGCCAAAGCTAAACTGTTCACACCACGCGTGTTTGGCGCCAAATAAATGAGGTTCTACGAAATGACAGGATATGGGCCGGGACACCGTTAAAAAAAGACGGTGCCGTGTGCACACTACATACGTTGTCTATTCCGGGGAGTCAAAACATAAAATTACGTATTCTGAGTTAAGCCAAGCAGTTAAAAATTAAATAAATTACAGTTTGATATGGTTTATACATTATAGGGCTAAGTGACGCAGTGGCTTGATTAAACCTAAAACAAGCTAATTCAGAGAATTTGTCTCACCCGCTTAGGGAAAAATGAAAAGTATGCACAGTTTGGAGGTAGGGGTTTGGGGTGTCGGACCCCTCCCCCCTCCGTGGATTTGCAATGAAATTTAATACCATAACTCCTTTGAGCCTCTCTCATCCCCTCAAAGTGTTCCGCCTTTTAAAATTATTATTTTTTGTATTAAAAGTCGCTTGTCACTATTCTTAGCACAGGAGCATGTGGAGAGGTATTTGATTTAAAGTTTTTTTTTAAACATATTTTATTGAACGCAATCAATGGGATTGGATACACGTTATACCAACTTCAATATAGTTGGAGAGTTATTGGGTATCACAGGGGCGGATCCAGCAATTCTTGAAAAGGGGGGTTCCAGGGTTATGCCCCTCTCACACCCCCCCCCCCCCCCCCCCCCCCCCCCCAATACATATTCTCAAGCAAAGATTCACAGACGTGTATGGAAAGATCTAAGGTTGTGGAAAGCGTACCCCCATTCCGAACAAAACAAAAAAAAATCAAAAACTACGGAAGCCTTAAAATTGAATGGATTCGTATCACTTCCGAAGATTATAAAGAATTTAATTTTCTTTAAGAATTTGAAAAACCTTTTCGGGGTGGGGTGCGGGTGGGCTTTAAAACAAAGAGTTACATGTTAGTTCGTTCAGTTGATCAAGATATGATGAAAACGGTACATATATAGCCAACACAGCCAAAGATCGGGGAATCTAATATCAAATTAAACCTCGCATGTTACATATCATATACAAGATATATAAAAATAAGTAGAATATTTTCTACCATTCTCTCTTAAAATATATTAGAGGAGGTGATTGGAGGAAACTATTACTAAATGTGTGAGAATCTATCAATCAATAGATAAGACGTACAAACATATAATCTCGAAAACGTTTTATCGTCTCTCTCTCTCTCTCTCCACTTGGCAAAAAATAAAGGGGGGTTCCAACCCCCGGAACCCCCCCCCCCCTCTGGATCCGCCAGTGTATCATATAGGTTGTCGGCGGACTTTATATTCTTATTACAATTGTTTAGTAAAGGCTAAATTAGACACCATGTATTGTGTAAAATTTTGGCAATATCGAAAATGAATACTATACAATTATAACGGTTTTATTATATGATTAAATGATAGCAAAATCCTACAAAACTGTTTTTTCTTTAATTGAAAGTTTTAACTAAAAATTGAAACAAAATGGAAGAGGAATAATTCCTTATATTGACCTACGTCTTTTTTATTTTCTTCAATATACATGAATACATTTAATAATTCGACAAATTCAAGGGGGTGTTAAGTTTTTGTTTGCCTTAGTTCAGAATGTAATAATTCTGGAAATCCAGGGAAGGGGGAGGGGGTCAAACCCCAATCTGATCATCCTCCTCTTTTTCCTTCAGCGGGGGACAGAAATTCGATCTCGGAAGTAGCTTGTAGTGCTTTTTACAATTGAAATTGTGAGGATGGAAAGATATTTAATGTAGATAATTTACTTCTATAATAATTTTGATCCGTAGGTTTTATGGCCAGCAACAGTGGAGGGCGCTTGATTCGATACTGATTCGAAACCCGAAAAACAGAGGCGAGGTTGTCGTAATTGGCATCCCTGGGCCTGTATATACCACAGGTGTTTGTGGATAGGACCCTCTTTTTATGATGCATCTTACTTCTATGTTGTTTTTTTTTTAATTATAATTTTAACATAATTTTCTTTATTTTTTACCTGTTACTATCCTTTCTCTACACGTTCATTATTTTTAAAAAGAAAACCTTGAAATCCAACACTTTATACCTTTCCATATAATTTTGATATTTATAGGGGTAATGAATGTTGATAAAATTTGTATCTGCCTCTTTCAAGTAGAGTTTTTCATTCTATCTATTTTGTCTTTAGATAGTTAATATTTTTAGAATAATTATAATAAAATGCAATCTTAGTTTCATGAATTTTTTGTGTCGACTGAATGAACCCCCCTTAACCCCCTGTCTCCATCAAATACATCACATACAGACCGACCTTATTTTTCTCTCCGAATCTACCGTAAAACGGTTTAAAGAAAATATGTTGACCCCCGCCTTCTCCATAAGTTCAGTACTTAACAGAATGACTTGGAATTTAAGAAAAACACTCTATAATTGATTGGTCCAATAACCAACCAATTGACACCCCTTCAGAAAGATCCCACAAAGGCAGCAGTGTTACACCAGAGGCGATTTAGTGAACACCAAATCATCAGTAGAGTAAACCAAATACAAGTAATACATATTCAAATCCTTTATGGCCAGAAACATGCACACCAAAATAAAAGGATTTCGAATCATTTAGCAACAAGTTCACTATCGATATAAGTCTTTTAATTTAGTTTTATATTCATTGTCATATACTAGTATCATATGAATAAATTACAGTAAAATAAAATTTGCAACCTATACGTGAATAATCATGTAGGTTTATATGATGTACAAAGTCTTTCTAATTAATTACCAATAACAGTTCCAAAACAATTTTAAAGCGAAAATCGGACATACACAATGTTAAAGTACGAATGTGAATCGCACATGGCACTTTGGTTCAATATACTAGTAGCTCTATTCTTAACGTAAACGTTTTGTATGCGTTTCAAATTTCTATGGTTTATTTCGTGATTATAAGTGAACTGATACGTTTTTTGGGAAGTTAATTTTTCAAGAATGTTTAAAATCATAATTAGAAATTATAAGTTGTGATTTAGTTTCAATCTAAATTACCAATACCGTAAAGTTTGGCGATAATGGTAATGCCAGACTTAAAACGCTATAACTTTTTAATAATGTTTCCGTATATAAAGTTTTCAAATGTCTAGTGATATGTTGTAAAGCAGAAAAATAAAAAAAAGAAAGAGAGGGTAAGAAAGAGGGAGATAGAGAATTGTGTGAGGGAAAGTATTCTTGGAGAGGGAGACATAGATTAGGGAAAAAAAGAAAGGGAAATTTAGGGAATTTTAGGAAATGTATTCTTTTCTTTTTACCTGCCTTGCCTCCTCGACTCCCTACTTTTGGTAAGAGGGGCGAGAAGATAACTCTCATACTATGCTATCGACAGGGGAGAGAGAAGATCGAGAGATGGGAGAGGGAGGGAGGGAGAGAATGGGGGGGGGGAGAGAAGCGAGGGGGAGAGAGTATGGGGAAAGAGAGAGTGTGGGGAGAGAGGAGGGAGGAAGAGGGTGTGGGGAGAGAGGAGGGAGGGAGAGAGTGTGGGGGAGAGGAGGGAGGGAGAAAATGGAGGGAGGAGAGAGTGTGGAGAGAGTATAGGGAGAGAGGAGAGAGAGAGGAGGGAGGGAAAGAGTGTGGAGAGAGTGTGGGAGAGAGAGAGGGGAGGGAGGGGGATAGAGGAGGGAGAGTGTGAGAGACAAAGATGATATAGAGAGAGTGGGTAGAGGGACGTCAGCTTCTCCACCTGCAAGTGATGGCGTCTCCATATTTGGAGGGATGTTCAAAACATACTGTCAATTAATCAATCATATAAGTGAAATGCAAAAAAAAATACTTTAATTGTGACATTTGAAACTGTTATAATTAATGTTTTTAAAATAAATATTCTCTAAATCCCTTTCCTTAAAAACTTATGCAATCTATTAGTTATTTTAGGCAGTGTTATTCATATCCGGAAACTCAATACGTTTTGACTCCATGTCTTATGCACGTCCATCTTGGGGAGCAGTTCATGCATGTACATCTTTTTTATAACATCATAAATAAATGAATATTATGAGAAATGAAATGAAAAAAAAAACTAAAAACTTGATAAATGTACCAACCAGTAAGACAAAGTAAGCAAAATATAATTCTTAAAACTTTATTTAATCGAGGTAATGAAAAAATAATCTCTTGTCAATTCCCCAATATGCACATTCTAACACAACCACAAATAATAGTAATTTTGACAAAGTGTAATTACAGTGTGAAAAAATTCTCATATTGAAGCATGTTTATGTTGATTTTATTGGAAGTTAATTCTGGATTTGAGACTTTTTTTTTTAGAATTTAATATTATGTGCTTGTATATAACCATGTGGTATCGAAAAAACTAATGTATCACAAGAAACACATGCATGTATACTTGAAAAATGTATACTTTATAGGAAATGAGCAACCCATTACACTGATTATCCTTTCAATATTAAACTGAATTTGGTCAACGACCGAGTGAAAAAACACAAAGTGCTTGTCGTTTTGAGTATGATTATAAAACTATGTACTGTTTATGTCAATTGTTCGTTACACGCTGTACCTTCAAAATTGTTTCCTATATTTTTCCATTTCTTTTTTTTTCTCTGTAGTACTAGTAACTCTTATAAAGTTAGCGGGTTTAATTTCTGGATAAATCTACCGGAATGTAAATTAGGCAGGTCGATAGGTCAGGAGCTGAGGAGGCCTAATATGCATGAATATCTCGTGCGCATTCGTCTCTGTCTGAAACTTAGGAGGCTTGATATGCATGTAAATCTCGTGCGGCTGCCTTTGTATTTGACGTCAGTGGACGAGGACTATTGAAATTGGCATGGGAGTCCTCGAGTAATTTAAAACTATGTCTACATTTTATAAAAAATCTTAATGTACAACTTTTTTTCACAATAAAATGGAAATATAAGGAAGCACTGTCTATTAAGTCTAGTACGCCAAGGACATCACCGATAGTGGGAAACATGGGATAATTTATACAAATTATCCCATGTTTCCCACTATCGTTGATGCCCTGGCATACTTTACTAACTAGACAGTGATTCCTTAATGCTAAAATGACTGATGTTTTTAAAGTTTATTTGAAGCCGTAAAAAAACTAGACGTTTTACTAGGCTACTGAGTTTGATATTGGAGACTTTTTTCACGTTGTATCTTATTGGCATTATAATTTAGCCGACGAGTTATCAAATATTCATACACACACTATTTCTGTTGTATTACCCCTTGCTCAACAACAGAAATTTCGCTAAAATGTCAATTAAATTTTTATACAGGATACCAATTTTTGTTTCTCTTAAACAGCGTGAGCAATAATTCCTCTGCTAAAAATGTCCACTCACACCATTAGAAATTCCTTACCTGTATGTTCAGTGCCCATTTCTACTACATGTAAGACAACAGAAATCTTCTCCGATGTTTCTAGCTGTTTGGTTTTGATGTTTATTTGATAACTAAAATTTAGTTTTTGTGAAGTTTCATTCATATATGTTGTAAAATTTGAATATATACCAAATGGCAGTCACTTCAAAATTTACAACATCGTTTCTCCAAAACATATATATAGTCGACATAAAACTGAAGTACAGAAAAGGTTTCAAAAGATGTATTCAAGAAAATCAGATCGAACACATTCTACTTGACAAACAGGATGTATATTGTTTGATAAAGCACAGCATTGATTTTATTTAAGAAAATTAACACACAAAACACAAATGTCGCGCTCATCCGTTGAATTGGAACACCCATAGATTGTTTTTACAGAAAATAGTCACGTCATTTACTCTTCTTAACTTCCCCAATGACGTCACGCTTTGCAGCTGCTGCAATCAGCTTTTTCACATTTTCCAGTCTCAGTTTTCTGACAACAATCCTTTGTACCTACAAGATTTACAATGTAATCTTTTATTACATTTCATTTTAGAATTTGCCTTTTTCTACAGAACATACATTATGCAGTCGAACCTTTTGAAATTTTGGAGGATAGGAGATACCGAGCTCGAGGATAATAGATTATGAAAAAATGTGACTGAATATAAGCTGCCAAACTACTTTAAAATATCCCTGGTTTCGAGACATCGAAACGTTATATAATATCACTATGTTAAAGGCAATAAACAAAATGTGAATTTGTATAATGAACAAGTTTCTTAATTTTTTATGCACTTTCTGTACATGCAGAAGTTGAATATTCCAAGAACGTAGGCCTTTTTTCAACGAGTAATAAAAATGTGAAACCAGAGTGAACATGCATTATTTTTTCATGTGAATTATTTTAAACAGAAGTTGAATCAAAAACACCCTCGTGGGACTCCGTATTTTGATTCTTACCAGCACAGCAGGATTTGACGGGACGCTTACAGTTGCCACATTTACAGATTCCACCTGGTTCTGTACAATTACAACCAGGCCCGCACCTACAGGATCCACCCGCGGGTTTTTCTTCTAAAAATAAACAGGATGTTCTGTGGTAAGTAATGTTATACTACAGAAAATTAGACAACATTTAAAATAAATGGTACATGTACTTGCAACTCAAATGAGTAAATGGAGTATAAATATTTTAGATGAGGGAAATCATTATTTGTTTAATGAATTGTATCTTTATTGCTTTTAAAATTATATCCCTTTTCAATTGATATGTTAACTAAAGAATTGCGTCTCCAACTAAGCTAAATTTTTTTTTGAGATTTTAAACTTTAAAAGGACAGGTAAGATCAAGAATATTTTTTGAAGAGATGTTTACTAAGAGAGATAACTCTAAAATAAATATTTACAAAAAAAGAGAGAGTTATAAACAGATGGACACTTACTTTCACAGCATTTGATCTCTGCTTGGTCAGACATTGCTACAAACGACTATTTAGAATTAAAATATTTTTTTAACGTTTTTCTAAAGTTAAATGACGCTATTTTATAAAATAATAAAGATATTCTAAAAACTCAAATTAAATTTAGATTTATTCTAAAATCTAAATATTATTCTATGTTTTACCTCTATTGATCTCTCTTACGAAGCTGCACAGTCCCCCTGTTTGTCGCTGAGATGAAACTTGTTTACTTATTATATTCAGGGGAAAATGATTTTTTCTCTTATTTTTTTTTATCCGTGTGCAGATGAATAGATGTTGTATTTGGTGAAATTGCGGCGTAGAAATATTAAGCATCTACTTACAAGTACTTAGTGAATAGTAAATTAACAAATGGTTAATTGTTTTTGTTTTGGATCACGCGCTAAAAGTTTAAACTCACACTAGTAATACGCTGTCTCTTTGAATATCATGTGTAAAATAATTAATGTAGAGATTGAATCGAGGTTTTATTCATTTATCAACTTATGAAAATGAATCTACAAGTAATACCGAGGAATCCTGTTGAAAATATCGGGGGGAAAAGCCTATTCATATGCAGATAAGATACATGTATTTGATTGACTACAAAATGTACATGTGACTGTCTTAACTGGTGGTGTTTCAAATTCAGGGGCGCATCAAATGTCCCATTGTATGGGGCGCCGTTTTAGTATTTACTGCCAAAAAGTGATATCACCCATTCGAATGGGTGATATCACCGAATAGGTGATATCACCTATTCGAATAGGTGATATCACCCATTCGAATGGGTGATATCACCTATTCGAATGGGTGATATCACCTATTCGGTTTGAATTGGCAGTAAATACCAAAACGGCGCCTCATACCATTGTATGTTACAGAGTATAATTTTGATTTCGTAAACTGGACGACATAACGGTATGATAGCGCCTAAGTACCCGGTATAATATTGAACACAAGGGTACCAAAAATCAAAACATTTCTTCGGAAAAGACCACATCGATCGTGAGATAAATCAGCAGTACTTGCTTACCAAGGCCGTAACTACCATTGAGACAAGTGAGGCAAATGCCTCACTAAAATTTTACAGATTTCTAAAGAGTGAAAAAGTTTTACATTGAACTAATATGAAACAAAATTATGTGTCTTCATAGTAAATAAATATTTTCAACTTTTGTTTCAATTTCTCCAAATCGTTCATCTCACCAGTTTTCCATTTAGAACGCATGTAAAATATAATTCAAAACGCTTGTTTTGTAAATTGTTTGATTGTTTAACATCCCTTCTAAGATTTTCTCATTCATATTGAGACACTACTACTTGCCGTTGGAGGGCTGCACTGGGCTTTCCGGGTCATTACAGGTGATTGAAGAGTGAGAGAAATTTTTTGTGTCATCTCTTAATGTGGCATACAATGTAGGACCTCGGATTTTACGGTCTCATTTGAAGGACCAGTCTCCACATCCTGTTGTTGGATTCGAACCCGCGATGTAAGGATCAACTCCTTAGTCTGCGACTCTACAGCATACACTATAACCACTGTGCCATGAGGGCTACAAAATACTTTCCAAAATTAAATATTTTGTTTTCTAATACTCAGATTTCAGGATCCCCCTCCCCCTGGAAACCCCCATCACTGGCCATCACGTACTACCCTTGCCCCGTCTGGGACTAAAATGCTCAGCACCTTTGCCTCACTAAATATTTGAGCCTAGTTACGGCCTTGCTTACTTCCGTTACGCACACACTCACGTACAACCGCCCCACCCAAACCCTCACCCACCAATTCCATACATACACATACACACACCCTCACCCTTACACACACATGAGCTTAAAAATTTTACTGTATCCTTTCCGTGTCCGCAGCAAATGAAAAATAAATTTAAAATACATTGTAATACTGTGAAAGAAAAAAAAACAACACTTTTCTGCTTCGCCACTTTATTGAACGAAAGGACTTTTTTGCCGCTGTTCATAAATTTATAAATGAACCCTGTAGATTTAGCTAGATATATTATTGACTCTTATTTGTACACGTTTTTGCTACTATTTTGCATGACAATTATTATGTGGAGAAGAACTAGTAAGTTGTTAGAACTTGTTTCTTATCCTTCTCTTGTCAATAAAATATGTTTAAAAAAAGGACTTCAGATATTTTTTTTAGGGGAAAGGGGGGTCAAAATGTTCAAAATTGATGTCTTGTTTCATAAAACGAATTAAATTAACCTTTTTCTCATCATATTTTAGTTTATAAAGAAGAGAACAGACGTGATAAATTATCTACTCTGTATTAATCTTGTATCTCTACGCAGTGAAGCTTAACAAAGCAATCTTCGCTACATTCAAAATATTTCTTTATGACCAACATCCATAAAATCACACTTTAATTATCCTGTATCTGT
The DNA here is from genome assembly GCA_003671525.1 of Saccostrea glomerata. Lineage (NCBI taxonomy): Eukaryota > Metazoa > Mollusca > Bivalvia > Ostreida > Ostreidae > Saccostrea > Saccostrea glomerata. The sequence goes on along the minus strand of PRKT01000165.1, from coordinate 357,980 downwards.
CCACAGTACGATTTTTGACCTATGACCTTTTCACCCAGTCCTCCGGCAGGAGAAATCTACAAGTTCCATTTTGACACACATTTTCCCTTGGGTTAGGCAAATTTTTGGGACGCTCGCGCATATAATCATAAAGACCCAGGCAGGGTATATATCCTTTAAATGTTTGCTTTAGATTACATACACAGATTACATATTATTTTGTGTTGAATGTATCCTTTTTTAAAGTCCTTTGCAAAGTATTGACCTGCTTGAGGATGAATACGACACCGTACCTATGAGTGAAATCGCATGGAAAATCCAACAGAGAGTCTAGTATGTAGAAAGCATGCGCATGGATCGTTGTTAATAGCGCACCTGTAATGAAAAACTTATTAAAGTCATCTCTTTACCGGCGATTTTAATTTGACTTTGACAAACTGCACGTTGGATCGCTGCAAACCACAGTTTAAGTTCATAGCGACATAAACGTTTTCTGCTGATCAAAGGTAATTGTTTTATTTTCCTCTACAATGCATTAAAATGCTTTGTATAGAAATTTGATTTTTTATTCAAAAATTTTAAAATCAAATAGATTTCTGTAGTATTTATGAAAAAATGGTGTTTCATGAAGTCTTTTTTCTGTAATAAATATTTGCAGATCTTTTTGCGATTGCATATTCTGTTGCAAATATTTCGTGTAACCATAATGAATATTTTCTGATACTATGCAAAATAAACTCTCTCTCTCTCTGTCTCTCGGAGTGCGCGTTGGAGGGAGGGGAAAGAAAAATCACTCATGATAATGCAGGTGTACATAGTATTGTATAATAAATTATGCAAAAACCTTATTCTATACTTCATGTTCATTGAGGTTCATTTGAAATAAAGTGAGTTGCATCTCAAAATATTTGAGAACGCTTACAAAACATTCTGCTTACAGTAAGACATCTTGTTCGAGGTAAGTCGACCTAGAGGAATTTTTGGGTTATCAAGGTGTATTCTTAGATCCTGTAATTAGACAATGACATGTGGGTAATACACAATCCCTGTGTGTCCGCCGAATGGTGAGTCACGGCGGTTTTATGAATGAGCGAGAACCCGCCCCCATGTTTAGGAAACCTATATCAAATACATATATTTCATCCGGTGACGATCAACGAATCAATGGGGGTTACAAATTTACGGGAACCTGCGTTCAGGGGCGTTTTATGGCGTAATTATTTGTAAATCAAGTATTATTAATTGATGCCAAGAAAATTTCTTTGAAAAAGGTTTGCCTTCATTTTAATAGCAGAGTTAATTTTCTCCTGTTCTCTTGTGAATCAAATTTTTAACAAAATTAAGCGACATGCAGTTCTAAAGAATAATACGTTTATGCTGTCCACGGCTCGTATCGCAACTGATGCCAAAGGTTACACTCTCAAACGGAAGTCAAACTCATAGGTCAAGGTTAAGAGATCAAAAGACTTTGGTATCCAAAGAAAGGTCATTTTATAAGGAATATACCTGTGAATTTTTAAAATTCTAGCTACATGCAGCACCAACCATACAAAAAGGTACTCCCGAGGAAACAATTTAAAAAAAAAAATGTCAAACTCTTCGGTCAAGGTCAAACGGGCAAATTTGTTTGTTTGAATTTCTTGTTACAGGAAATACACCTGTAAAATATGAAAGACCCAACTCTAATCGTGCTGAAGTAATATGGTCAAGGTTAAGTTTTTCAAACTCCAAGGTCAAGGTCAAAGGTCTAATTTGTTGATATTCTAAGAAAGGTCTTAATACATATCTTTTATCTAAAATCCCTAGTTCAAGCAAATAAAATTGTTTAAATTCCAAGGTCAAAAGGTAAAAATATTTTTACCCTAGTAGGAAATGTCATGTTACAAGAAAAATATATGTGAGGCATGATCACCATACGTCATGGCCATGATCAAGAAGTCAAGTGGTAAAATTTTGCTTATTTATATGGATCAAAAATCAAAGTCAAGGTGAAGAAATCAAATAATTTTGTAGATCCACCTCCCCTAAAGGTCTTGTCACATGCATGAAATACGCATTTGAAAAATGAAAGCTAAAACTTCAGCCGTTTAAAAGTTAGGGACAAGGTTTAAGTTCATGCAGTCAGATGGACACATTTCAAAAAACTAAATGCTCCCAAAATCTTCAATAATTGGGGCATAAAATCTTTACTGTAACAAAAAAGAAATGAAAAACCCCATATTCGAATTCGTTCATCGAAGATTTTAATTATCTGTATTTTTATGTAGTCGGAGAATTCTGTCCCAATACATGTAGTTCTAAAAGGGAATACCGGTATTCCATCTTCATAATTTATTAATACATGTATATCTTAAGGGTAACACTTCAAATCAAAATTTTAGTGAGAACAAAAATCTAATCGTACATCCTCAAACTTCAAATATGTACTGGGCGTATTTATGAAAAGATCAGTATATAACAATCAATTGTCATTTTTATTTATTGATGTACATGTAAATAAAGGTAAAGAAAAGAAAAACATTTACATCTGCAGATGTAACTAAATTTCGACTGCACTGGGTGGGAATCTCAATTAAAAGACATTTCTAACACGCAAAATGATAACCCCCAAGAAACAAAGCACATTAAATGGTGACCTGAAATACCTAACGGAGTGATAAACTTTGAAACAATTTAATCTCAGGGGCTTTTTTACATTTCAGTTATTTAACCTTGGGATTGCAACGGTGCAATGAGTAAATAAGAAGGATTTGATAATGAAATGGAAGTTGATGACGGGGTTCATCAATTTGTTTGGGGAAAAAAACTTTTTCAAAACGTACGTTATCTGACAAAATTTGAAATAATGTCTAGTACCCCTATTGTTTTTTTGTTGTTGTTTTTTTTTACATGTTAAGGTTAATATTAAATGTCGAAAAAGGAAATATTAATTAACAAAGCGTCGCGTAACATCATATTTTTTATCGGTCAACTTTTACCGATAAAGTGGAAGTATATTTAAGGAAAGCAGTCAAGGTTGCTAAATGATACAGCGGTGGGTTAGAGTTATCGTTCTTAGTGTACAGCTTTCATTCCATAGTGCATCATGCACATGTATACTCCAAGGTTATGTTCAAAGCGCAATACGAGTTTATCCTTGGGATTTGAAAATTACTGTATATTTTAGGTGTAATCTGTCTGGAAATTACATTTGCTCCGTCTGTTGGTCTTTTAAAAATATAAATAACACTGGGAAACTGCAGTGAAAGTGATCTTTGTAAATTTGTTTCACTGACAGCATTATAAGGCGTCTTGTTTGAGAGAGGAGACGTAAGTCCTAATTGCTCTTTTCCTATATGCATGTAAGAGTAGAAAGTACTAGTAGTTGTATCTTTGGACTAAATTAATGTATTTCTTAATCTTTATATTGTCTTTTAAAGAATTCAAGAGTTCAAAGTGTATTTTCAAATTATTTCATTAAGGAAGATATCTAACCAGTGTGATTATCTAGAGTTATTCATCTTGGGCGGGTTCACATCACTGGCATTCTTTAAATTTCGCTTTTCTTATATCATATGATGAAGGCTTCCAGGATTTATCCTTATGACAGGCAAAAACATTTGAGAATTTCATTCATGATCATCTAAAATATAATTATGTTAATACTACCACCAATAGTAAAATAAGTCTAACTGCATTAAAGACCTGTAAAAAATTAATTCCATGCTTTTTAGCTCATCGGCATGAACTGAAAGCTCAAGTGAGCTTTTCTGATCACATTTGTCTCACTCTGTAGTCCGTCTACCTGTCTAGCTATCTGTAAATTCTTAAAACATTTTCGACTTCTTCTCCAGAATCACTGGCCCAATTTTAACCAAAGTTGCCACAAAGCCTAGGGTGGAGGGGATTCAAGTTTGTTCAAATGAAGGGCTATGCCCTCATTCAAGGGGAGATAATTCAGAAATAGTGAAAATTTCGTGTCATGTTTTTAAAATCTTCTCAAGAACCACTGTGCAGGGAAATGTGAATCATCTGGGAAAACATCGTCAGGTTGTGTAGATTCAAGATCACTCAAATCCTAACCACAGTGCTCAGGTGAGCGATGTGGCCCATGACCCTCTTGTTATTTCATTTATAGGTGTAACTCTACTAGTGCGGATGATGATTATAATATATGAAAAGAGAATATATAAAAAGAGTATTTATATCATTTTTTTTAAAATACCGATCTGATAATGTGAAAGATGACTTATTGAAAGACAATATTAAGAATATTTTCAAGCACTTCTTTTCATTATCCAGTCGCTTGATAACACACTAGTAAATGGGATCAGACAGTTTCTGATGATATTTTTCCTTTGTATGTGTACAAGTTTTACATCTGCTACAGTGTTTTAATGGGTGCACTTTTCTTCCTGAAATGACTGATGACTATTTCTTCACTTATGAAAAAAAATAACCCGTGTAAAATTTTTGTTATACATCTTTAAGAAAATGATAAAAATAAAAGAGGAATTATAAGCAAAATACGAAGTAAAACGGGTAAGTTCTGTATTTTAGTTTTTAAAAATTGATAAAAAAGACGGGGCTGATTTCATCTTTGAACTATCCTTGACCAAGCTAACTAAAAAAACCATAAAACTGCACGTATTTAGAATTGTATATGCTCACGAGGTCAACTTGTAACAAAACTCTGCTGTAATAAAGTCTACTAGGTATCTTTGATCATGAAAATCGGTCAATGTCCAATCTAGAATGCATGCAAACTCTTCGAAAGTACCTATGTATAAACTATGTAAAAACTGTTGACTTTTAGTTTAACTAAGGGAAAATGTCATTAGATAATTGTAATTAGAAAGTTTCCTCGTCCATCTCGATCTCTTTGTGTCCCCGACTTTCTAGAAAGCGAGGAGATATTAAATCTTATTATTCTGTAACATTGGTCATAACTCCTTCTAGTTATAGTGGGGGGGGGGGGGGGGCAAAAGAGGGTCCCTGGTTTTCTAGCTTTCCCTCCTTCTGCACCCGTGTCCTTCGGATGGAGAATGAAATAACTGTTTCTTAAGCATGATAATGAATATTGTACCTTAATGGTTGGTTGATACCGAACATGCACTGTGCACGACATGCACGACACACAGAAGTTATTGTGTATTTGGTGTTTTACGCCACTGTTGCATAATACGCAGAGATGATTCATTTTCCTTTTTATTTAATTAATAGTTTTTTTTTTTTTTAAAGCATCGAAGCGAATTTAAAACTACAATGTGGTTTCAGTCAAGAATAAAAACAAGAGGCCATGGACCACATCGCCCACCTGAGTAACTTTGTCCTTTAATTATCTTCATTAAAAATTTTCCCCGATGAAATACATATTGTGATCTATCCCTACCCCAGGGGACATGATTTGGCAAATTTAGAACATACATGTACATTCAATGTTAAACTTGTGACCCCGCCCTACCCACGGGCGTCATGATTCGAACAATTAAGAATATATACTACCCCATGATAATTTTACATTAGTTTCAGTTTTTCTGGCCCAGTGGTTCTTGGGGAGAAGATTTTTTAATGACCCCACCCTATATTTGTCTTTTCTTGATTATCTCCCCTTGAAAAATTAACCTCCGTTTACCCAAGGATGCTTTGTACCAAGTTTGGTTAAAATTGACCCAATTTCTTGAGAAGGAGTTGAAAGTGTGAGAAGTTTACAAACGGACGAACAGTTAGACGGACGACGAACAACGGTTGATCAGAAAAGCTCACTTGAGATTTCAGCTCAGGTGAGCTAAAATGAAGAATCCCCCCCCTAAAAAAAATTACCCCACGTATTCTCTCTAACTTGTCAAAAATTTGTAAAAGTTTGATTCCTTAATAATATCGGTACCACAACGTCGATTTTTTTTATGATCATCGCACAAAAAATCTTTTATTGAATTGTAAATTAATCGTTGTTGGTTTTCAGAAAAATTAGAAATAGGAGAGTAAACATAATAAATTAATAATCCATTAGTTTTCTTCTTGATATATACGAAATCTTTAAAGTGTTATCGTAGTATAATGTCAATCGTCAGAAAACCTCTCCTTGGAAAAAAAAGTATGTAGCTTATCTTAAGCTTGCTGAGCCAAAGATTTATGATCAAAGTTATAATCTTTCGTCAGTCTGTTCGTCTGTTAACTTTTTACATTTTTGACCTTTCTTCAACTAAACATCGTACAAATTCCCTTTGTTTGTTAATGTTAAACTCACAAATATATAGCAAGTAATATCGTCATTTTCTTAAAAGTATGATTTGTACAAAAAGAACAAGTTTATCTAAATAATCAAGCTTCTTTCTGTGTGCTTTTTTTCCCCTCGAGTGAGTGTGTATGTATGTCATACAGTTTATATAGAACTTAACATATATATTTTTTTCGCCCTAAGGAAAATTATAAATGAATATAAAAATCGGGAACTTATTCAAAGACGAATTCCGTATGAATAGATAAATTTGAATAATTATATAATTAATCAGGTTAACTTTAACGACGATAAATTTATACATCCTGCATCTTACTTCTATTTGTATAGATCTTTATAAGATTCGTGGGTTTCAGCTGGGTGGGGTGAAGCAAGCGGGTGTCACGCGTCATGTTAAAAGTACTGTCTGCCCATATAAGGACTATTTTTATGCATTTTTACTGATTAAAAAGTGTACAAGTGTTTCGTCTGGTTTGAGTAAATCAGGTAAGGTTTTGACATATTAATTTATAATTGGACAAAGAATGTTATGTTCACTTTTTTGACGGGGGGGGGGGGGGGGGGGGTTAATTTTGTTTATTTTAATTAAAATTTAATTCCAACATAATACAACAGTTATCTCCCCTTTTAAGGGTTTTCTGAGAAAATTAAAGAATATACATTAATTTTTTTTAAGTAAATGTAGTAATCTACTTTATATTTTGAATCCAATTTATTTGGTAAGTATTGCAAGAGATACATTTATACAAAATTCTGTTTGTTATGTGGTTGATGTGCATGTAGAAATCATACGTCACATACGCGTCGGAACCGGGGGGGGGGGGCTA
>PRKT01000165.1:333810-344788 GCA_003671525.1 Saccostrea glomerata | reverse complement strand
CAGGGTCAACTAGTTTGGAATACAAGATCAAGTAAAGCTTTCGTGCCTACACGTAAAAACTAAAATATACATTCACAAATTCAATTGAACTGATTCATAAACTCTTAGTACGTTCAAAAACCACTCGACCGTGACCGTCTAGTATAAAAGCGACACCATGGCCGATAGCGAGTCACACTTGCTCGGAGACGAGGAGGACGAGGAGATGCCTCTAACTGAACGCGATCTAGCGGACGACGCGCAATGGAAGTTAATTCAGAAAAACACCTTCACCAGGTGGGCAAACGAACACCTGAAAACTGTCAACAAAAACATTCACAACTTAGAAGCGGATCTTTCCGATGGATTACGACTTATTGCATTAGTGGAGGTTTTATCAGGCAAAAAATTCAAGCATGTCAACAAGCGGCCTAATTTCAGAACCCAAAAATTGGAAAATGTTACCATGGTGCTGGAGTTTTTGGAGAGAGATGAGGGAATCCGAATTGTCAACATAGGTAAGTACATTTATTGTCATTTTATGCACTCTGAAGGGAAAAAACGAGGTCACAAAGATATTAACCGGCTGCGGTGAATGGTCAAAGTGAAAGCGAAAGGTGTGTTCATGACGACATGTGTTTTCAGGTGCAAAATGGAATGTGTTTTATCTACATAACTAAAGGTCTTCAAAAATTGAGGTTTTTAGAGGGCAAAACTTTCCATGTGTGTATTGTCACTAGCACGTGTGTATAAGAACCCGGGAAAATAAAAACGTAAACAAACATGGCGATTGCCACTGCCAGTCTAATACACAGAAACACACCTGTTGATTACACACACCTGTAAAACCGGCTTTGTCAACTGTTTACCTGTCGTGCGCATTGTAAATCCTTGATAAATACCTTAATGGCTCAAACATATTTCTCTTATCCAAGCCCAAGTTTCTTATTTCAGAATTATTAATTACCATAAATATTACTATCAGAAAATTAAAAGTGTCAAAAGTGAAGAAGTGGGCGTTGCCCTCCCAAAAAAATTCAAATAGCTTTTCTTTTGTTTGCACTTATGAATGATAGAAGAGGGGAGGGGTCTTCGTTACTCAAGAATGAAGGATTAAATTAAAGCATATGTTTTGCAACCCCCATCAATAGCGAAAACTGTGATAACATTGATCCCCCTCAAAATTTAAGCAGTCCATTTTTCACTTATTATATAACACATATATATTACACCTACGGGTGACAGCTAGAGTTTAAGTAGGTCATAGCTTGTTTATTGCCCAGGAGCCTATTAATTAACAGACACATGCCTTTATATCATCTTTATAGTCACACAATCAGATGGACACTCAATGAACACATTTAGCTGACCCTAACTATGCACATTCCTGTAAACAATTGTTTGGTTTTCATGCCTGACCATTAGGAACCACAGTGGGAGAGGAGATAATTCAGGATGATTCTGGTGTTAAATCTGACCACATGGTGGGGTGGGTCACTGTGGGTGGGGACTTGACCAGTTGACCTAGTCCTGTACAGAACAAAGATTTGCCCCCTAGAGATTAAAAACCTGAAGAATATCAGCTGATCAGATAACCCTGTGAAAACATCCTGTAATGTTGAAAACAATATGAAAGCTGAATGGACATATGTAGTTGGATTGTTTACCAGCAGGATGGGAGACAGAGAGAGAGAGAGCTAATATTTGATTAATTATGCAAGATCAGGAGCAGGAAAAGAGATGTGCATTCATTTAGCATTTGTTCATTGATTACTCTATATTGAAATCACACCAGGTGGCCAGATGTTGGTTTCTAAAAATTTGGCATGGGGTAGGATGGAGCAGGGGGGTCTTAATGATGCTGACCCCACCTCCTCCCCTTCCCCATCTATTATACATACATCAACAAAACAAAGCTAGTAGCACATATAAATCACAAAGACAAAGTTATAAGGAAGAATTTACATTGTTCTGCTTCACAATCATTTTTAGTGCTCCATCAACAGTATGACTGTCTATATGTCAAAACATGGGAAAATGCACTTAAAGATAAAAAGTTGTGAGCCAATGATATGTATATTTCATTGAAATTAAATCAACAAGGAACTATATTATTAGCTGATTTCAGATTCCTTTGATCTGATTAAATTCCACATAAGATAATTTCCTCTTTTTTGTGATGTATAAGTATATTTTTAAAATCAGATTACAAATTCAGACACAAATACACATTTGGTTTTTTACCTTTTATGGTAACGACAAGATTGGATTGATCGTAATTTGCCGAGTGTTGCACATTAGTAAATATATCATTCCATCAAAACGTTTTACTGAGTATGACCCGGGGATATGTATACTGATGGGTTAAACAATAAAATACAAAGGTTTCCTTTTTATTCAGCTTTTTCTTTCGTTATCTAGCTATTGTAATTTCGCTAACTTTCAATTAGTATAGTCGTAAACATGAAAATCAGGGTTTCTCAGAAGCTTGGGAAAACAAGCCGATTTTCCCCTCTCTCTTTTGACTTAAGAATGTTGTAAGTTGATTTACACCTTTAAAAATTTTGACTCAAAGGTGTTTAACCTCTGCCTATCTCTTTGATATTTTGACTTGCAGATTACTGACACCAATTAAATTCAATGTACATCCATAAATATATAAGAATTGCAGGATATTTGGCACATTTTCATTTCATCTTAAATATATACTCCACTCTGTTAAATTGATATTCAGTGTATGCTAAATAAGCTGTATTCTGCCATGATATGCCATGTAATGTTGTCAAAATAGTCTTTAATTGGCTCAATGTTTCAATGAAATGCTAAAATAACATGACACTTTTTCACAGAAGCTATTCATTCACAGAGACCACCTAGGTATAACTATTCTTGCCAGCTTTAAATCTGCATAATAAAACTGTCATTAAAATTTGAATTACCCTCTGAAGTGGTCTTAGGAATTGTCCTAGACTGGGGCTAAAACCATCAATTACACAACTGTCTCCCAGTGGTGGAACTAGGTGGTTCTTCCTATTAGCAAAAGTTTCAAATTGGTACTCAAATTATCTCTCTCTCTCTCTCTCCCCTCTAAAAGCAGATAAACTTCAAAACATTCAATACCCCCTCCCTCCCCCCTCTCTCTCTCTTTTGGCTTTATTGCAAGCATATTCATTATTTACAATTTCTTGTTGATTTTTTGGTGCTGTCAAAATTATATATTTGCTTATTTTTGGTGTCAAGTGATTTTAAAATTTCAGAATAATACCTACATTTACTCTGTGACACACTTGCTTGTACAATTTGTACCTTCTTATTGGTATTCAGTGATTTTTTTGTGCTTTTAATAAAGCTATCTGTCAGGGCTATATATACCTGCCTTTTATTTTTGGTATAGGTAGTGATTTTTTTATTTGGTGTACAGTGATGTGACCTTGGCTAGGATTAAACTCTTGTGGCTTGTAAGCTCAGCTGGCCCCTGTAACCTATAAAATCCACACAATAGCAGACCATAACACTGGGCCCTTCCTGTGTGTTACATAGTCCTGACCAGTCATTGTACTGTACACAGATTATAGACCAGCGCTGCAAGGGGATTGACTCTGTTAATCCTCAACTCAAGGGTCAAGCCCAGATGTAGCCATATTTGCCTTCTAAAAGAAGAAAAATTAAATTTTCGATTTAAAAAAAAAAATCATGTTTATTGGCTCATTTTTATTGCTCGATCTTGATTTAAAAAACCAGACATGCTACAATAAGTATAATTTAGGGTAATAAATCGTCATGGAAGTTATGACTTACAAATCACAAAGTAATTAATTTAGCCCCTGGAAGATGTAAAATCTCATTTTCTGACAAAATTTAAGATATACTTTTAGGCAGTTGAAAGTCATTGCAGATGCACAAATGGGCCGGGTCATCAAGATGTCAAATGGATAAGAATAAGATATAGTGTGCTGTCCAGAACCATGCATGCAATCATGCACGTTTTCCCCCAAACTGCATGTACTCAATGATCCACTTGTTATATACAAAACCAAAGAGCTACAGAATTAATTAAAATTTTGTCCCTTCAGGTATATAGACCCACAATTTAAGTTTGAGTTTGAAAGGGGCAGACTGTCTTCAGAATGCAAGTTAAATGTTTAAAATAATTTAGAGAAGTTAAGTGTTCAACATTTTCAAAAGCAGTTAAACATGTAATCCATGCTACTTTAAACTATGAGAAAAATTAGGCATTTATAATCTATTTCAAAGAAAGAAAAGGAGAGCCATTTAAACTTTAAACAAATTAAATGTTTCAAACACTTTCAAAGCCATTAAACTTACAACTGTTGTTAAAATTGACTGCCAAATTATCTAAATTAAACTTTAATATTGAAATTTGACAATGCCGTCTTTTTGCTGATAATTTTAAAAGGACAGGGAGATTTATTGAGCACCAAGTCGGATTACAGGTTAACCATTTCCCCAGCGGAACTGTTTACTCAAGATTTTGATATCTTTTTCAAATTTGTGCCAAACACCACCCCGTGTTTACGAGGATATGGTTGAACCGAGTCAACTTTTTCTCGGAGAATGAATAACTTTGTTGTTGTTATTTTCCTTATGACTTGCTGTCAATATTTGGGTGTGAGTCACCTTAAATGATCTTTAAGGTAGCTCACCCATCCCCAGAAAGATGAGTTCACTATTAATGATAAGAAAAAATTGGCATCTTACACAGTGAACTTTGCATTATAAAATAATGTTGTATATTATTGATTTAATGCTTAGATGTTTGATAATTCTTTACAGCACATTTGAAGAAACTCCCAGATGATTTATTGATCTGTTGAATTCAGAAAGGTTTTTCAAGTAATCTGTCTTCAGTTCTTATCATATGCTTAAATGATCACCTTTCAAATCTTGTAAGACTGCAGAGGGAGCATTAAATGTGTAGAAATATTTGTATCTACAAGTGACCATGCAAGAGAAGGGAAAATAATGAGAGCTAGAGGGAAAATGCTGAGTAAGCAAAACTCGTTTCAAGCTTCTTGAAATCAATTACAGGTAGTGAAAATATTTGTTCTGATGGGCAAGATATAATAGATTTTAATGGTGAAAAAGAAGGGGACATTATGATATTAAGTGAATAAGAATAAAGTTGTAAGAAACTTGATCACCTATACTATCAACTTCAAATGATTATATGAATAACAGCTAGGGTATCTAAAATAATGGTAGTCTGTAATAGAAATGTAAATAATAAAAAATCACTATACGTAGACCATTGGAGGTGCTCTTCCTAAATTTTAGCCACACCAATGAATTTGAAATTTGAGTTCAAATTGCACTCCCCTTTCCCTATCGTCTGCATTTATTAAAAAAAAAAAAAAATTCCCCACACAGTGGGTCTTTTGACACCTGCATCCTAAGTAAGCATTTGAAAAGCCTTAGTAAACATGCACCTGGTGAAACCAAATTTTATATCCTTAATATTGCAGACTTTACACAAACATTTGAATGATTTAATGTTTACATAGGCTGCCGAGAGAAGAATATAGGGGAGTGCGTAAACTTATTAAGGCCATGCATGTCTGCGGTTAGCTCGGGATAACCCCTGCATGGTCATTCAGGCATGTAATGTATACTTTTATGGATGAATTGTTTTATGAAAACTGAGACATGAAAGCAGTAGAAATCTATAGCCTACTATGCACCATATATCTGGAGAATTACTCATTTGCTTGAGTCTGAAAAACAATGGTGAATGTGGGGTTAAGGAGGTGCAGACTCATATAAGACGTGCCACAATACCCGGGGCTGTCAAAATTGACCCGATCAGATGTCGAGGGAGCTGGTTCCCTGCTCAAACATGTGTTTTTTTAGTGTCTGCAGCTACTTAAAAACTTATCAACAGTTGACTGCTCTATGCTTCATCAGCATGTTTCTCTGTTAGGGAAGATATTTATGGCTTTAGTTGCAACTGTCAGCTGCAAGGGGAAAATATGTGGTAGAGACATTCAAGCTAGTCTTAATAGTAAGAAATGGGATTGAAAGTGGTTGAAGAAAAGAATTGAGGAAATATTACGAAGAAAACAATTGGTTATTGTGGTTTTGTATTCTCCATTAACTAAAAACTGTTGGCTCTTGTTGGGCTTTTTTGAGGCAATTAGTCACACCGATTCAATCAAGCATGATGATGCATGATGTTCATAGAGATATACTGCACTTTCATTGATTGAGCTAACACTACTCTACTATAAACAACGGATTCTCACACAAACCCCCTGGGAACATTTTAAGAGGCAGCTGAAGGCCAGCAGATGATGTGTGTTCGTTATCAGTGACTAATTGTCCAGATTGCTAATTAATTACCCTCCTTGGTGAGTGGTGCCCCCAATGCCTCCTAGCTAGCTCCTGACAGAATGGTGGCTCCCTGCGATGCTGGGAGTTGGTGGTATCTCACCTTGCCTTCTGAAGATTTGCTCTAATTATGCTGCCCCATGTATTATTCATCTAGTCTATAGGCTATATACCCATCTGTTTCTGATGTTGGATGGGCAGACAATGGCTATATTTTGTTTTTTTAACCTACACACTGTAGATAAGGGTTCTTTCAGAAGGCACATTTATGCAAGTGAACCTTGGCCAAGAATGCAAGAAAATGCAATTGGAACAAAACTGCCAGACAAATGACCCTGTGTACCAATGTTGAAAAAACTATTTAGGGAAAACCTGCCCTGTGTAATTTACAAATCAACCCCCTAAAAACCTAAACCCTATTTCTGAATTGACTCAAACTGTACCTTTCCAATTTAATGTAATTTTCTCAGCACTCGATCAATTTCATGGAGATAAATTTTGCAATTTGTTTCGAGACCTTGTTTTAATGCCTGCTTACAAGTAATCTTTGAAACATTGAGCTGGCTTACAGTGCAGGAACATTAGAATTCATTTAGCCACCTAGTAATATCTGTTATCTTTTAGGAAGATATTAGACTGGTAGATTCTTGATGAGTATCTACTATCTCTATAGGTAAAGAATTATGTTCTTAGCTTGTCGACATGTATCTGACCCTGAGCGCAGTGTTTCTTGAGTCTTACAAAGATTAAATGCACTTCTCAAAACAACACAGCATGGCTTATACTGATCAAATGCAAAGTCCTCAAAAGAACTTGTTTTGAAAGCTGTATAGTGCATCATGTACATGCACCTAAAACATTACTGTAAAACGAGACATTAGCCTTAGGGAATTTATTGGTAGATGTGTTTTGTCAAGTCACAGCTGTACATGTCTGCATGTGTAAATATGGTAAGGTGAAAAGGTGGGGGAGGGTATGAGCCACTATGAGGGTGGGGGGGAACATATGAGAGATGAAACTTAAAGCATCGTTGAAATAAAACTATATGTATTGCGCATAAACTTGCTGTAGGTATAACGCATACAGGAAGCATGCATGGTAAGGGGAATTGCACTATAGGTCATCATCAGAATGATGCCTTAATTGTCCTAGCTTGCATTAGATGTTAATATATATATGGATCTTAAATTCAGATGTTATATGGTTCGAGTCTGGCAACAAAACATGTATCTGCAGTTAAGGGATAAAGAGTTACCGGTAATTGTGAAGGTTACACATTTAAAGCCTCTACATTTTGGTGCTCATGGAAGTCCTTAAATTCATATTTCTTTATTCGGTTTTTCTAGGGGAGTCATTTTATGCATTTGCATAGTAAACTAATTCTACTTCTGTGGGTTGGTATACTGTATGTATAACCTGTTAGGTGGGATTCTTCACTTTCATACGAGGTCATGGCTTAAGGTAAACTAAGGTGTCTTCTTCAAGAAATGAGGTCAATGCAGTCCAAGAATTTACCTAAATTAAACACAGATGTCCCCCTCAAGTGTTTGGATAGGGATGTAGTGGTCTCGATAGAGATTTTATTAATCCATAGATAGTCTGCGGTTATATTGGAGAAGTGGACATATTTATGGGGGCTGGAATTGGAATTAGTTGACACTACCAGGGGATTAGGGGACAAGTACACCCCCGCCATATGATCACAAGAAGGCTGAATTTGACAGGTGACCTTATTTAGGCTTCTTGGGAGTCTTTTAGTCATTTGCATGCAAAGATCATGCAGTTGCCACATAGCTTAGCGGTTAGTCATGCAGTTTTTTGTTGATCAAGTCACTGAGTCCGTTAAGGTCAGATATTGGTCTTTCTACTTTTAAGGATGTGGAGACAAGTCTCTGGGAACTTCTCAGATGAGACTGTTAAAAACGAGGTCCCTGGATTTCACAGACACAAAATGATCCCTCACTGCTCAAAGGCCATAGGTGCTGTCAGCTAAGGTCTGTATTTTCAGCAGTCTATTAGCTCCTTCAACAATGTTCAAGCATCCAAGGTGGTGTACAGTACCATATCCTAACAAGATTAGAAAATGAATTAATAAGCATATAGAAATTTTATTAATTAGAAAAGGGCTATACATTTTTAAACAGAGAAAATAGATGACTGTGTAGTAAAGATAATGACTAAGTTGTATATACGTAGGTTGTCAGAAGTTATTGGAAGTCTAGTATCTGAACACTCTTTTCTAAGAAAAACTATAACCACATGTAAATGACTATGTTGTAAAACTACTTCTCTCAGCATTTTTCTTCCTAAAGCTTTCACAATTATAATGAAAAACAACTGCTCCTTTGTCATGCAAACACTTTGTATGTTTTCACTGATTTTGTAAATCAGTCAGAATGGTTTACCATTGTTGTTGTCAGAGAAGGTAATCAAGAAAAAAATCTAGCTCACTAGAAGCTTTCAACTTCAGAAATCATTATATTACCAAAAGTCTTGTGTGCATGCCAAAAAATGTCAGCTATCAAAGTTCACTGACTTAATTGGAATATAGTTGCATATGAAAATTGAAAAGTTTTTTTTATATCAGTGAATGTCGGTCCTAGAGTAGAGATTTGAAGAGAAGGCACTGTATGTATGTGAATTAAAGGGAAGATATAGTTTGACGAAAAACAATTTTGCTGAAACAGCAAACATCATGGTGAACTAGTTCCTTTGAGTTTTAATCAAAAGCTACAGTTCTCTCCTTAGCGTGTAATTGTTGAGGCAATAAACTACCAGAAAATCACCTGAATAAATGGCCAATGACCCACATCTATCTATGGATACCCTCTTCAATGACAAAGACCTGCCTCTATACTAACATACTATGGGCCGTTGATTATAAGGTTGTGCAACTTTTTATCAGGGTAGATAACTCACTTCCATTCAAATGAAATCAGCCAATACACAATTAATGAACAACTTTGGACAGATAAGATGTACAAGATTGATTTTTAAGGCTGGACATTATAGATTACAGGGTGACATTTATAGCCTGGTAGGGTTGGAGTAATTAATGTAGTCTGGGATGAGTTTACATTGAGAACTGCATACTGCTAACCTTGAAACTTAACATTGAAATGGAGGCAGTTGAATTCAAATGTTTACTTATGAAGCTGTGGTTTCAAGTACTTCTCAATTTTGGCTGTTGATTGTCGTAATTTTGTGGCTACAGTGTAGAACGCGGTTGGCAATCCTCTCATAAGTGCTGCCGGGCATGCAGTGTTATGTAATTCAGTGCATACTAGACTGTGTATTTCAAAATTAAAGTTATGACACAAACAATTAAATATATACAATGTAGAGTACCTGGGAAATAAAATTAGGTAAACTTTAAGGATAAAATATGTATATATGGTGTATATAACATTAACTACAATATTTTTCCATTCAATAAAGTATCGATTAAGAAAAAGTGGGTTTACAAAACTACTGCAATTTGGTGTAACACCTACCAATTGAATTTTCACGAGTTTGAAGTACCTCACAAAGAGCTGATTTCCGGAATCTGCAGGGGTAAAAGTTCACCCTGAAGTGTCTCGACTTCCCCTCCATGCCGCGAGGAATGTGTTGACAATCGCAAAACAATCTCCTTCCTTATCAGTTATATAGCGCTGATGTTTTGAGTACACTCATAGATTAGACTCAAGTGTTGAGTTAATGCATCTGTTGGGTGGGAGGGGACTCATTTTGTGTGAGTGGAAGCAATTATAGTAGGGAGAGTGAAAGAATATGAGGGAATAGATTTAGAATATTTGTTAATATGTCCATTATTAAGTCATGGACCGGCCCTGATTTTGAAAATGCCTTAATGTGATTAAATGAGCATTATGGTAATTTTTCAAGTAAATATTAATTGTAAAAAATTGATCACATGTAAATTGCAAAATGTTATAAACTTTGATTTGAGAATCATTTCAATGTCTCACATCATGTTTAGCCGCATTTCTGAAATATTAATCCCCCACAATGCACAGCAACTTGTAAGAATGTCAGATAGAACCCTACGGAAAATGAATTTGGGGGATGGCAAAATAAACAAAATAAACAAGTAGATTACTATGAGTGATTCACTGAGAAACTTTGATGTTATTTTTTTTCCCTTTTTTTTATTGGGTACAAAGAGATAAGATCTCCCGCAGCCTACGTAAGAATACAGTTGTTGCAGATACCTACGCGTATATACCTGTCCGCCTACGTAAAAATTCTACCAAAATCAAAATCGTAATTTTTTTAAATGATAAGGCATTTGCTTGTGCTGTTGAAATGTTTATGGTGAAACATCATGCAAGAATTTCATTCAACTCTCAGAAATGTAACTTTATGATAATCACCTACCTGCATGCAAATTAAGTTTAAATATAGGTAAAAACACTGCATGAGTCATATTTAGTAAAATGCATTTTGTAAAGGAAAGACTTGGAATAAGATGATAAACAGGTAAATTAATATTGTATCATAATAAAAAACTTTTTTGTAGTTTAAAACCTTGATTTTTTGGAAACGAGGATATAATTATAAAACATTTTATTTCTGCCATGCAGTTTGATTTCGTTGGCAGACAAAAGTGAATCAAAATGGTAATTGATGATGCCGATTTATAATTTGATAATTC
>PRKT01000165.1:285471-333518 GCA_003671525.1 Saccostrea glomerata | reverse complement strand
CCCCCCCCCCCCCCCCCAATATCACTCAAGAAATGATTTTAAGGCAGGCAGACAAATTATTATTTTAAAAATAGCTTCATCATCTTTGTCATTTGCATGAAAAAAAAACAGGAAATTTTTCGATGCACATATTGGGAGCTGGAAAAGTTGGTACAAGTGAACCGTTTAAAATTGTTAATCCTTCAACCCCTAGAGGTGCTTTTGTGAAAGGTGTTAAATTATTTCTTGCCAGCAAACAAAAGGCTATTCATGTAATCCATTCTACTCAAGCATTTGCATATATTGATAGCTTTACACTCTAAGGTGAAAAGATTGACTGACCACAAACCAAATAAATAACGGTCCTTGTTAGTACCAGGTGGTCAGTTTGAGATAATTTGTTCTTTATGTACTTTTGGTGAGTGGTACCTATAGTTAGATTGGAGGTCATTGATGGAGGCATTTTCTTGTGTAGACAGGTAACTATGGGCAGAATGATCAAAGGGTTAATTAGCCTCTGATTAACAGACCTGTTACTGACAGGAATGCATGGGGGACCTTCTCAAAACTCATAAGATTTACAGAGGCCTCCAACGATTGTGGCAGATTGGACCCATTTCTAATTGCAATCTCCTAATAAGAAGTGCACATGCACACTCAAAAACTTCCAAATTGTTTCACTTTTAAATATCAGTATGTTTCCTACATGATTAAATATGGCACACATATTTTTTATGCATACATGCCTGTGATAATGTATTAAACTATGATGTGTGACAGAGATTGATAACATATAATTTTTTCTCCTGATTATTCAATCCACATATCTCTCTGTTACATTGTCAAATACCTTTCCTTTAATTTGAAAACTGCTTATCAGGACACTTTGCTACACCAGGTAGTCATTAGATCTGATTTCATTTTGTAAAACTTCAGTTTCCCTTTAGCATTATATTACATCTGTACAGGTAAAATTCTTTACACCTAATCAGTAACAAACCTATATCTCTGTAATATAGCATCAGGTTTTAATAAATCTAGGTTTATAATCTCAGGTATCCAGAAATCGACAAACAGAACATAGGTATGCCGAGTAATGAGATTTGACCCCCGATGGTTAGGGCTAAGACGGTGAAGTATTTGACTCAGGTTTATGCTATGTCGAGGGTCCACAAGTGTCTATAACCACTTTGCGGAATTATTTTTCACATGTTTAGTGTCTGAATAGAGGCTTGGACAATGTGTTTACTGGTAATAGTAAGCGCGATCGGAAGTGCCCCCGTGTTAGGAAACTTTTGATAACGTAAATAACTCCGGTGTTTACGAAGTTTTACGCTCATTTGATTTCTCGCCTTATTTGGGTCGGTCTGAGGAACCTGGTGCTGCTTACATCAAAACCACAAAATCTGCATTGAAAGTATGTCTGTGGTATGCAGACCGAAACTTTTACATGCCTTTTAAAAAAAAAAACTACTACTCATTGAAATTATTCTAATGTATTAAGGGATGAGTTTCAAATACAAATGGTATTAAATAGCCTGCTTAGGATTTACTTTTTCAATCAAATGATTCACTTAAAAGTTTTTTTCTTCTTTCATTAGAAGAAAAAAAATAAGATGAATTAAAAATGTAAACACATCATGTTTGCATTATTCAAAGAAGCTAATTCTTCAACAAATATTGGCACATGGTTTAAAGTGCCTGTTTACAAATAATTTAAATCTCTATATCTTGGATTAAAGTGCAGTTATTTTGAGAAGTTTTAAATGTGTTTTAAAGATTGTTCTTATATACAAATTAAGAGGCCGACTTGCACAGCTAAAACCTGAAACATCAGTGAAGTCTGTGGTAGTTAATTTTTGAATGCAGAATATCAAAAAACGTTTATTGTTTTAGCAGAGAAAGATGAAAGTCGGCAGTAGTAGTAAACAACAGAGTTTGAGATTGTAATTATCGGAGGCCGCAATCAGCTCTTTGACCAGACTTCTCTGAGCTTTACAGAGATGTGTATCAGAAATCTGTTTAGCAAGGCAGGAGGGGTAAATTTTCTCAAGTCTGTCAAAATATACTCCACAGATATTGAGAGATAAGGGAACACTGGGTAAAGTGAAAGTGGTCCTATATTTACGGGACACGCCCACTAAAAAATTTGAAAATGAAAGTGGTCAGACTTTACCTTTTCAGGAGGTCAAAAGGGGACACACCCACTAAAAACGAGTTTTAAGTGCTTGCATATCTTTTTCCTTTGAACTTAAAGTACAAATTTTCAAGTACTGCACACTTCAGCATTTGTAAACTATTGAATCTGCAATCAGAAACCTTCAACCTTATGCAACACTCCTAGGTAAAGAAGAAATATCCTTTAGAATAAGCTATAAAGATCATTTTGCATCTGAAAATGCTTGTACATATTAAGCAGAACTATGAAATGCAACCATTGAAATTACATGTACAGTCAAGCCTTTTTCACTCAAACTCTTGAGTTTGAGATAGCTGATGGTACAAAAAGAAAACGACATTTGAACTTCTGACTCGCATTAAATCCATGGTTTGTGATAAATTAAAATTGGAAATACAGAAGTTCAAATGTATAATATTAAAATATTTTATTTCCTGTTAGTTTATATAAATTACTGTTACCCATTTGATTGCTGTGTAAATTTATATTGTCTAATAATTCCATCCTTTTTGTTTTTTTACAGACAGCTCCGACATCGTAGATAGCAAGATCAAGCTCATTCTGGGGTTAATATGGACCCTAATTTTACACTATTCCATCTCCATGCCCATGTGGGAGGGAGAGGAGCCAACCCCCTCAGAAGGCGGCCCCACCCCGAAACAGAGACTGCTCAACTGGGTCCAGAGTAAGATTCCCGACCAACCAATCAAAAACTTCAGCACAGACTGGAACGACGGCCGTGCCATTGGAGCTCTCGTTGATGCTGTCGGACCTGGTAAAACTGGGCTTTTAGTCTCTTTGATATAGAAATTGTAACAAATTTAAATTTGGATATAAAATATATGCCCTAAAGAACTCTTTAAATTATATGAATTGAGCAATGTCTAGCATAAAATCTTTTATTTTTGTTATAAAAATATTTGCCTCAAATTTGACAGCTGAAGAATTTTATGAAGTTAGGAATGTGTGGTGAAAATGTGGTTTTCTTGGCCCAGTTAAATTGTACTGAAAAATGCTGTATACTTTTTTTTGTGACTTCTGAACCATGAAAATTGTACTTCAACAGCCGTGCAGTTCACCATATTGTATTGCAAATTAGCCTTAGGTTTTATTATAATCTGCTGTATAAGCAGTTTTAATCTCTGCAGATTTCAGCAAATGGTTTCATATTTTATTTTACCCAGAGGCTATAGATCAACATGTGTTTAAATTGTTCAAGATAGGTGGTGGGGTGCTTGTCTTTGGGGGGGGGGGTATATGCAGCATATCATTGGAAAGGTTAATAAATACAAGTCTCTTAGCTCTTTTGATCATTTTACCTGGTATATATAGAATGTCAGATCTGTTTTGTTATTGGAACCTTCAAATGATTTATTTACACTAGCAATGAATTAAATAATTTATTCATCAACCACGAAAATGTCATACCAAGATTTGCTCAAGGCATCACTTTAAGAAGCAAAGCTCATATAACCTTGTTTAGTAAAGTGATAAGCATACCTGAAAACGAAACCCAATACCTGATAAACGATGCATCTTTGCTGACCTGACAAAAACACAATGACACCAGACAAGATTTGCTGGTCGGTCATTATAAAAAGTTTTCTTAAGATTGGAGGAAGATTTTGCTAACGGTTTTTAAAAACACTCAGTTGGAATTTGATGAAAACTTTGGTATCATGGCTTGTAATCTAGCTGTGGGCGTTCTTTGATTATTCAAACATAAATAACAGACATTTTTTTTAAGATAGACCGATTAAACTGCATTAAGTTTTGATAGCATGTATGTGGTTCAAGTCTTAAAGCATCAGACATTTTTAGCTATAGGTGCAGTCAAAGCTTTACAAATTTACAAATGTATACATAAAAATATATATAGATCTACATGATGTATAATATGCTAATTCAAGTGAATTTAGAAAAATTTTTATCCAAGGTTGCATTGGATTGCCACAGCTGAGTCAACATGTGACTAAATTTCCCCCCAGCCTTTTCTGCATTAATTGCTTCATATAATATTAGTGTATTTCCAATGACATCTTTTTACATTCACGTTTAAATGATATGGAGAACACCCAGTTAGGTTTCTTTATCAGATCTTTTTTAGCCTTAAACATGCGATAGTAAATTGAGACACTTTGATTAATACACGCTGACCCTGCAATGTCGTAGCGTCAAAATTTGGCTTTGTAAAAAATGCCCCCTTTTATGGGCAGATTTGTAAAGGGGCCATTGTTGTCTTGTCAAACTCACTTCACAATTAAGATAACAATGTTTAGGAGGTGTTTTCAACTTGAGCCTTAGAAAAAAAATATTAAGTGACACCCAAGGCAGACAAGAATGAATTTGGATGCATAAAGGTTTAAGCGTACTTTTAGACATGACCTTAAACTATCATGGCTAGAGATATAACATACTGTGCATCATGAGTCAAGGATACAAGTAATTAAAAACATCCTTGATGAAGAAAATAGAGTGTTGCTATTTCAAGCTTGCATGCAGTGCAGCACAGCCTTGATTGCACATGATAGAAGTGTCAAGGAGTTATCTTTCTTTGATGTGTAACTCTTCTGTCTTTTTTTTTTGCTAGGTCTCTGCCCTGACTGGGAAGATTGGAATCCTAAAAATGCCAAGAAAAATGCCAAAGAAGCCATGGACAACGCCGAGAAATGGCTGGATGTTCCTCAGGTATGCTCAGAGAGGGAGCGAGGTTGTGTAAAAAAAAAAATAGCTTCATATCGCATCCCTGCTGGTAAATGTACCGAGATGAGGGGAAAAATTTTCAGAGATACAAGATGAAATAGGCTAGTTAAGACGAAATTAGGCGCAAAATTGTCTATTTTTAGGGAAAATAAGCAATTTGCTTACACCAGAACATCTCTTTGTATGTTCAACAAACAGTCACTATCGTATTGGTGATTTGTAAGAACTTTCGTGATGTATGAAGTAATTCATAAACTTCTAAGTGAAGTGAAATGCAGTCCCTGAATGTTTGGTGTTGATAGGTGATTTGAAAGAGTATTTGGAGTATAAACTTGTTTAAATGCAGAAACCACTGAATTATGAAAGAAATTGGCCACATCATATAAAACTAGATTTCAGAATACACAACATCCAGTATAAACAAGTTTCACTGTATAGAGTAATATGAAATTTAAGTGAAAGTGGTAGAGAGATATTTTTAAGGAAATGTTTCTGCAGCTTATGTTTGATGCAAGACTCTTCAGCTTTGATCGAGTAGTTGAAAAAAAAGAAAAGAAAAAATTTGTGCTTTAATTTATTCAAAACATAAACTAAACGAAAAATCTTTTTAAAATACAAAATTATTCAGCAACAAGGAAAAATCTATAATTTATTCAAAGTGCAAGTTTTAACGCTGTAAGCAAGAGATGACCCCTAAGTTACTATAAAGATAAACATCACCCCGTATAGAATGCAGACATTGTAAAGTTTTTTCTTTACTTAAAAAATTTGAAAAGTGTTGAAAAAGCTAATCCTTGTTTATATTTTTTTCCCTGTTTTTCTTTTAAATTTGAAAATGACTATGAGCAGACAGCATTTATCAAAACTTTCTCATCGCTTGATATTGTCTAGATAGGCATGGCAGAAATAAATATCTGTCTGTCGAACTGAATGTCTACACTGCACTAGCAGACATAGATAACAGTCTTCCTTTGCCTTCTGGAGATTTATAAAACTTAGTCTAAGAAATGATTCATGTCCCCTCTGTATACACATCGGAAATGTTTGCGTATGGAGCCGATATCAAATTGTGCAAAGAATCATGAAATATAGTTTGTTTTTATCACCTAGAGTCTAAATCTGATATCAGATTTTGATGTAAATCTGTATTTAATAGATAAAGTTGCATGTCAATATTTTTTTCTTTGGTTGAGTTTTCAAATTACATTGTGGTAAAAGCAAGTGCGTGTAATATTATATCTTCACTGCCAGTGCATTTGATGTTTATCTGTAATCTGTACACTTCCAGGTCAGATTTAAACACCCAGTATTTTTTAATTAAAAGAAAAATCATGAATTACTCGGGTTTCCATTGAGCTGGCTGTTATATTTTTTTTAACATTCAAAGGGGGGTAACTTGTATCTTATATCTAGTAGGCTTGATGAAGCCTAAGATTTTTTTTTGAAATTCTGTATAATAAGAAGCTATTTAGATTGTTTACATGGAATGTACACTAGCCAAAATACTTAAACAAACAACACAGATGGTTTAAAGATTTTTTAGGGATGTTTTAGAAACATTATTACATATGGACATATTTGATTTCAGAAATGATAGCTTTAAATGTCTACCTCATTGAACCAACAAAATTCCTCCTATTGAAAAAGTTTACAGCTGGGCTGCATTGATTATAGGGTATATACTGCTGTATAGGGTATTTCAGTGGAAATGACTTATTTTGCTAGAGTGTGATGTTATAGTGTCATGCTTTGAAACTTAAGTTGTGTTAGAGATAGGCCTATATAGTCAAAAACAAAATGGCATGTTCAGACGAAAAGAAAGTAAGTGTATGATTAACTTTGATTGTGGAAGCTGGCTTTAGAGGTTTGTCATCTTTATGTATGATTACATTCAGATCGCATTCAATGTGTTTTCTTTCATTTCAGCTTATCAAGCCCGAGGAAATCACAAATCCCAAAGTGGACGAGATGTCCATGATGACCTACTTAGCCCAGTTCCCCAAGGCCAAGCTAAAGCCCGGTGCCCCAGTCAGACCACGCCTTAACGCTAACCGTGTCAGGGCCTATGGGCCAGGTCTGGAGCCCAAGGGTAACCAAGTGGGAGCCCCCGCCCGCTTCACCGTGGAGACCTTCAGTGCAGGAAAAGCTACGCTAGAGATTACAGTACTCAACCCCAAGGGAAAGAAAGAAACTGTAAGTTATTCAGTTTCAGAGAATGGATGTAGATTATGAAGACATTAATGATAACAGATATTTTTACATTTATTGCTTGGTGCACCAATTGACTAAATGGATACATCAAACAGATGTATACAGTTATTGTTGAACAAGTGAGAAGAATTAGGATGAAACTGTTTTATAATTTTATGTTGACTTGGTATGATTTTTTTTACAGTGTGAAGTTGTGTTCAACAATGACAGAAACTTGACCTACTCCTGTGTGTACGTACCCAGCATGGAGGGAGAATACAAGGTAAGGGAGGAAATTATGGAAGAGGGGCTTGGGGGTTCAAGTCAAGACAATTACTGAAGTGGGGTGGGGGATGGGGGCTAGAAATCTGATCTAGACCTGTGTGTTTATGCTCAGTATGGAAGGAGGGGATGCAAGGTCAGGTGTACACATAGGCACTGATAAGTATATACATTCATCTTTTTTACAAAATTATATACAGTTGTAAAATACTTAAGCCTGGGAAAACTTTCAAAGCTTTGTCAATACATAAGACACCCACCCAGATTTATTTAGGTTTTATTTGTTGCTGTAAAATTCCATCTAAATCATAAACACACAAGTTGTTAAGTGGTCCAGTTTTATGATGTGTAAATAAGATACACAGTCAACTGGAAGGTCTGGGTTTGGTCAGTGATAAACTTCAAAATGAAAAGAAGCAAAAAGAACAAGGTATTTTTTCAAAGATTATTTTGAGTGATCAACATATTAAGGATATTATTGCATCAGACAATGTGAGGAATATAAATGCAGGGCATAGTGCTATCTTTTGGAGACAAAAAGAGGTCAAGGATTGACACACCTTGCCTGGAATTTTAATTACTTTGTGGGGGACAGTACTAATATATCAATGGTCATTTTAAAAACAGTTTTCATGAAGTTTTACTTTTGAGAATGTAAGTCTAAACATTTTGTAAAAAATAAAATTTGCAGGTTATCATCAAATTTGGAGAGAAAGAAATCAACAAGTCACCGTTTTCAGTCAAGGTCGAGGGCGCTGCCGGTGACCCCACAAAGGTCACAGCCTCCGGTCCAGGTCTGGAGAAGACAGGTGTCATAGCAACCAAGAGGACGTACTTCGAAGTCTTCACAAAGAGTAAGTTTTCGTACAGTGTATGTCATATCAAGGCAGTGTTTACAGGGGAATATGGAATTCACTTACATTAGTATTTTTTGCCATTTAATTGGGTTTTATTCAAAATTTAAAAAATGTAGACTGCAATTTTTTTTTTATTCAGATTTGTTTTGAAAAAAAAGTAATTGAAAATAAACTTTTTTAATAGAAATTGTAATAGTTGTTTGCTTTACAGTCTAAGGGAGATAATTCAATCATTCATTTGTGCATACTTGTTCTTGGAATGCAAACTCTATATAAATACTTGGTATACATATATAGACTAGATTTTTTGAGTGTGTGCTGACTTGTTTTATTAGATGCAGTTCCAGCAGAATTATTAAGTGACATAGGTAACAATATTTATCTCTGTAAACTGGGTAAAATATGGTATATTGCTCTCACTCTAGAATATATAGCTTTTCACTGCCTTATAACCCTCAATCTTCTTATATTTTATCAAATGTTCATCAGGTAAATTAAAAGCAGTTTCAGATTTTTTTTTAGCACAATGTGAATCAAGATCACATTCACAGATTGAATTAAGAATTCACTTTGATAATAATCATGGTTTCATTAGTTAGAGATCTATAATAAAAAATTTCACAAGTAAGCCTTATGAAGAAAAAATTAAATGTTTCGAAAATTTTCGTCATCGCAATAAATTATTGACAGCCTTGTGTGCAATGTAACATCATATTTCTTTAAATATCATAAACAAAAATTTCAGCGTTATATTGATTCTGCTTTGTTGTACCATTTTCCATTCTCTTGATGTAAAACCTTTTTCTATTGGTCAATATATTATGACATATATATGTATTTAAACATGAGCACTCCTCAGCCTTTTACCCTACTTCACATTACTATAGATGCAGTAAAAATAGTAGTAGCCCCTGGAAAGAAAGGTAAGACTACCCACAATGCACCTGTGTAACCATGGCAACTCCCAGCAGCTGTTTCATAGCACAGAAAAAATACTCGTATATCTGAATAACAATGGTGAATATAAGGGGGACATGAGGGTATTTTTTCTGGCTTTGATAAGGTATGGGGATTGCCCTAACCTCCCACTGGGACCCCATGACCTTTATGCACTCCTTATTTTGAGGGATGAAACACACAATCACACATGTCAGCCAAGGGCAGTAACTCCTGTCAAATTTGATCACCTGTGTCTTAATAGTTTTTCACAAAGGCATGCCAGAAACTTCTTAATTTGGATATCTTTTAACAAGAAAATAATGATGAAATGTCTTTGTGCTTAACTGAGGAAAAATATAAAACTCAAAGCATGAAATCCGAATTCTTTGACTAACACATCCTATCTTTTTGTTCATTGTCTGTGGCTTTATGTTGTCATTGCTCTTTTTGTTGAACATTTTATTTTCATTTATGTTTTTCTGTCTTTTTACTATAACAAACCCAAAGTTTTTCTTTGAAATACCTGTTAAAATTTTTCACATTTTCTTTACTGTCGGTCATATGATCGTATAATATGTCAGTTTACTACATACATGCCAACTTTTGAAAATTCCCATGGGGGATTTAGCGCGTGACGACAATTTTCAAAGCTTTAAATTCGCGACATTTTGTCGTGAAATTAAATAATTATGTAAATAAATGATTTTTTTTAATTTATAATATTGATATCACTTATCAATAAAACTCAAGGGTTAATTTTAAATTAACACAAAAAATGTTTTTCTTTCCAAAATTGAACTATTTTTGCTAAAATAGGTGCCTCTCTCACTAAAGAAGGGGTATTTAGTTACATATATAAACAACTTTTTTTTCTACCAGGACAGAATTTAGTGAAAAATTGAAAATTGTACAACTTTAAAATCATTTTTTTCAAAGGCTGAAAATAAATGAGGTATATGGATACTGTAAAGTCCTGTTTCTAGAAACATTTCTTTATTTATATTTCAATTAATTAGAAATTCTAATAAGATATTAAATTTACAGAAATTTATACAACCTATCCAAAACAGAATTATTTTTTTTTTTTAACAGTCATGAAATTTGTCAGGCTTGATGGTGCCATGTGGGTATTAATTCCTTAAGTCATGCACATAGATCGACCTAACATATTACTTTTGGGAGAAGGGAGGGAAAAGAAATTCTAATTGACATACACTTGATTGTTTCATCTCAATTTTTTTAATAATATTTTAACTGGCTAACTTTACAATATTTTTCATTATAGGTAGATAAAATCAGCAGCTATGCTTTATTAGATTTCTACTTTCGTTTTCAAAAAACGATCTCTTTGGATTCCGTTTTTATTGTTTGATTTGCATTTTATTGTCTTTAATTTATATTTTTAATAAAATGACAAACAATTATCTTGTTAATCTATGTGTTTCACCTTGCATACCCCTTAAAACTAACAAGATAATCCCCTAATTGCCCCAAGCTATAAGCTTCTTGCACCAGTGGACAACTACGTTCGTTCAGGCGTGAAGTGATTTCCTGTGGCTAGGCCTAATTAACATGTTTAAATAAACAGTGAAACTTATCTGTGTGCATTGAATAAACAAGTCTGACATTGTTATCCCGATTGTCAAAATTCAGTGGTAGGGAAACTTTTAAAATCGGAAATTTCGTGATTTTTTTTTTCAAATCGGGAAATAAGGGCAATTTTGCTTTCCCGATCGGGAAGGCGGGATGAAAGGGTAAAATCGGGAGGATCCCGCCTAAATCGGGAAAGTTGGCATGTATGTTACTAGAATTTGAAATGAACACAAGAAATTGCATGATCCACTTGTTGGTGTTGTATTTGTAAATAGAGGGATTGGAATATATGTAGATGTATTTGTAGAAGTATTTGTAATCAGAGGTCATATGGGCTGCAAATAATTTAGAAACTAGAATTTATTCACTCAGAAAATCATATTTATCTACTGGACAAATTTTACTAAAGCTTGAGTAGAAATTTTTACTAGTCCCGAATGATTTAGATATTGAGATTTATGCAAAAGATTTTCCCCTTAATTGAATTGTTGTGAAATTAGATATAATTAACAATAGCTAAAAAAGACTGAAAATCCAGATAGTGAATGTTCATTAATGTAGAAAATGCTCAGCTTTTTTCATCAGATAGTGAATTAAACTTAATAACTCAACCCTTTCATAAATATCAGCAACAACATGCATGGTTGATGAAAAAAGAAATTCAACCTTGACCTGTGTTTGAATATTCTTTGATCTTGACCTTGACAGATGCAGGTAAAGGCAGCATTGATGTGGTTATCCTGGACCCCCATGGCAGGAAGGACACGATTCGCCCCAGTATTGCCCCCGTCCCCGGGAAGGAGGGTACTTATCTGGTTGAGTACATCGCCATGGAGCAAGGCATGCACTCCATTAACATCATGTTCGCTGGGCAACAGATTCCAAAGAGTCCCTACGGAGTCAACGTTTCTCCAGGTATAAAGATCGAGAGTCCATCATCAGAAGAAATTTCATACAACAAATATTACCAACAGTTTTAGCTTGATAAAATCAGCTAGCTAATGTAGATCAATTTGCAGCAAATTTTGAGGAAGTTCATCCCTTGTATATTTAATAAAAAAAGGGGGATGAAATATTTTTAAAAATTCAGAATTATTCAGGCATTTCAAAAATCTAAACATATTTTATTATTTAAATTTTTTAGCTCACCTCAACGAAGTTGGGGGAGCTTATGTAATACCCTCGGCGTCGGTGTCGGTGTCGGCGTCCCAGGTTAAGTTTTTTGGAGCAGTTTCCTTTTAAAGTACTTCTATGTCCTATATTGATTAGACATGCATGGAAGATGCTCTCTTTTGTGTTTCATTGTACCAGTCAAAGTTTCAGATGCTGCAATTTCAGCAAAGGAATGACCAGGTTAAGGTTTTTGGAGCAGGTTAACATTTTTGGTGCAGTTCTTGGTGTTGGTGTCATTTCCAAGGAACAATAAGCCCTATGTTAACCAAACTTGCATGGATGATACATCTAGGGATGTACACTACTGGGTTTGATTCGGATGCTGAATCTGACCTACATTTTCCGGTTGAGTGAACAGGTGAAGGTTTTTGGTGCAGGTCTCATTTACAAGTACCCGGTAACTATAAGCCCTATGTTGACCAGACTTTCATGGATGATACATCTAAGGATGCACACTACCAGGCTTGCTTCGGATGCTGAATCTGACCTACATTTTCCGGTTGAGTGAACAGGTTAAAGTTTTTGGTGCAGGTCTCATTTCCAAGTAACTATGAGCACTATAATGAACAAACTTGCATGGATGATACATCTAAGGACACATACTACCAGGCTTGATTCAGATGCTGAATCTGACCTACATTTTCCGGTTGAGTGAACAGGTTAAAGTTTTTGGTGCAGGTCTCATTTCCAAGATACTATGAGCACTTCAGAATTATTAAGTGACATAGGTAACAATATTTATCTCTGTAAACTGGGTAAAATATGGTATATTAGCTCTCACTCTAGAATATATAGCTTTTCACTGCCTTATAACCCTCAATCTTCTTATATTTTATCAAATGTTCATCAGGTAAATTAAAAGCAGTTTCAGATTTTTTTTTAGCACAATGTGAATCAAGATCACATTCACAGATTGAATTAAGAATTCACTTTGATAATAATCATGGTTTCATTAGTTAGAGATCTATAATAAGAAATTTCACAAGTAAGCCTTATGAAGAAAAAATTAAATGTTTCGAAAATTTTTGTCATCACAATAATTTATTGACAGCCTTGCGTGCAATGTAACATCATATTTCTTTAAATATCATAAACAAAAATTTCAGCATTATATTGATTCTGCTTTCTTGAACAATTTTCCATTCTCTTGATGTAAAACCTTTTTCTATTGGTCATTATATTATGACATATGTATGTATATTTATACATGAGCACTCCTCAGCCTTTTACCCTACTTCACATTACTATAGATGCAGTAAAAATAGTAGTAGCCCCTGGAAAGAAAGGTAAGACTACCCACAATGCACCTGTGTAACCATGGCAACTCCCAGCAGCTGTTTCATAGCACAGAAAAAATACTCACATATCTGAATAATAATGGTGAATATAAGGGGGACATGAGGGTATTTTTTCTGGCTTTGATAAGGTATGGGGATCCCCCTAACCTCCCACTGGAACCCCATGACCTTTATGCACTCCTTATTTTGAGGGATGAAACACACTATCACACATGTCAGCCAAGGGCAGTAACTCTTGTCAAATTTGATCACCTGTGTCTTAATAGTTTTTCACAAAGGCATGCCAGAAAGTTCTTAATTTGGATATCTTTTAACAAGAAAATAATGATGAAATGTCTTTGTGCTTAACTTAGGAAAAATATAAAACTCAAAGCATGAAATCCGAATTCTTTGACTAACACATCCTATCTTTCTGTTCATTGTCTGTGGCTTTATGTTGTCATTGCTCTTTTTGTTGAACATTTTATTTTCATTTTTATTTTTCTGTCTTTTTACTATAACAAACCCAAAGTTTTTCTTTGAAATACCTGTTAAAATTTTTCACATTTTCTTTACTGTCGGTCATATGATCGTATAATATGTCAGTTTACTAGAATTTGAAATGAACACAAGAAATTGCATGATCCACTTGTTGGTGTTGTATTTGTAAATAGAGGGATTGGAATATATGTAGATGTATTTGTAGAAGTATTTGTAATCAGAGGTCATATGGGCTGCAAATAATTTAGAAACTAGAATTTATTCACTCAGAAAATCATATTTATCTACTGGACAAATTTTACTAAAGCTTGAGTAGAAATTTTTACTAGTCCTGAATGATTTAGATATTGAGATTTATGCAAAAGATTTTCCCCTTAATTGAATTGTTGTGAAATTAGATATAATTAACAATAGCTAAAAAAGACTGAAAATCCAGATAGTGAATGTTCATTAATGTAGAAAATGCTCAGCTTTTTTCATCAGATAGTGAATTAAACTTAATAACTCAACCCTTTCATAAATATCAGCAACAACATGCATGGTTGATGAAAAAAGAAATTCAACCTTGACCTGTGTTTGAATATTCTTTGATCTTGACCTTGACAGATGCAGGTAAAGGCAGCATTGATGTGGTTATCCTGGACCCTCATGGCAGGAAGGACACGATTCGCCCCAGTATTGCCCCCGTCCCCGGGAAGGAGGGTACTTATCTGGTCGAGTACATCGCCATGGAGCAAGGCATGCACTCCATTAACATCATGTTCGCTGGTCAACAGATTCCCAAGAGTCCCTACGGAGTCAACGTTTCTCCAGGTATAAAGAGAGTCCATCATCAGAAGAAATTTCATACAACAAATGTTACCAACAGTTTTAGCTTGATAAAATCAGTTAGCTAATGTAGATCAATTTGCAGCAAATTTTAAGGAAGTTCATCCCTTGTATATTTAAAAGAAAGGGGGATGAAATATTTTTTAAAATTCAGAATTATTCAGGTATTTCAAAAATCTAAACATATTTTATTATTTAAATTTTTTGTAGCTTCCAATGCCAAGATGTGCTTTGCCACAGGCAGAGGAATCCAGCCCCGGGGGGTGAGAGTAAACGAGAACGCCGACTTTAAAGTCCACACCAAGGGTGCGGGATCAGCCGAGGTCAAAATTCATATCATTGGTCCAGGTCAGTGGATTTTACTCAGTCAGATATCAATATTGTTAAAAAAAACCATTGTCACTCCTTTAGCACCAGTTTTAATGGTTTCTGAATTTTTATCATGAATGTTTTCGTAGGGATTGCACTGATAGAAGTTCTTGACAGTATTCTTGAAGTATTATTTATAAAAAATGTCCTAAATTTCAGATTATATTTCTTTTCTAAAAACAAAGATGTTACAGTCCTCATATTTATCAAAGAAGAATCATAGAATAGTAGTAGCAAAAATGTCTAATTTTCCCATTTTAACATTGTTCAGGTGGAATTGATGTCAAATGTACCTCTAAGAAGAGCACAAAGGAGGAGGGAGTATATGAATGTGTGTACGTCCCGATAAAACAAGGCCAGTATATCATCAATGTCACATACGGAGACCAGCACATCGCCAAGAGTCCATTTAAGGTCGAGGTTGGTCCAGCTAAAACATCCAAGATCCGCGCCTACGGACCGGGGCTCGAGGGAGGGGTGGTCAACCAGCCTGCCCGCTTCACCGTCGAAACCATGGGAGAAACCGGTGCCCTAGGTAAGGGGTGATAATTCACTTGTAGAAAATTTTTTATTCAAAATGTTTTTGATAAATTCAATCATTTTAGAATATCTTCAAAATACTTATTATGATTGTTATTGGAGATAAGATTTCTGACTTTGTTCTTAAGACAATGTAGTTTAAGAAGATATTGATATGAAAATTGGAATTGTTGTTAATGATGTAAGACTGTGTCTCAGAATTTAAGTGACAATTCCATTTGAATGCATGCCTATAAAAATTGTGTCTGCAAAAATTATCACAAAAAAGGCATATGTTTATCCAGTAATCGGAAACTACAACACCTTAATTTCTGTATCAATGATCCCAATGCTTACGTTGTAGGATTTTCCATTGAGGGGCCATCCCAGGCTAAGATTGACTGTAAGGACAACTCAGACGGGTCAGCTGACGTGACCTACTTCCCCACCGCCCCCGGGGAGTACGCAGTCCACATCCTGTGTAATGAAGAAGACATTCCTAAATCCCCCTACATGGTCCAAATCCAACCCGAGACCAAGGCATTCAATGCCTCAAAGGTCAGTAATAAAACTAACCCAAGACTAAAGAATTTAATGCCTCAAAGGTCAGTAATAAAACTAACCCGAGACTAAGGCATTCAATGCCTCAAAGGTCAGTAATAAAACTAACCCGAGACTAAGTCATTCAATGCCTCAAATGTCAGTAACAAATCCAACTCGAGACTAAGGCATTCCATGCCTCAAAGGTCAGTTACAAATCCAACCTGAGACCAAGGCATTCAATGCCTCAAAGGTCAGTAACAAATCCAACCAGAGACCAAAGCATTCAATTTAAAATCTTAGTGTTACTGTGAAATGTTGTCTCCCTTAGTCTACATCACTCTCACGAAAATTAAAATTCAGTGCCTTCTGGTGTGATTGAAGATAAAGAAACGATGAAGGGTTGCCATCATGACAAATGATGCACTTATTATTACTTCGTTATTTATTATGACCAAAGGGAGAGGACTTGTATATGAGATAAATCTTGCTGCAGGTTTAAGAGATATGACAGAAAATATTGTATCAGATTTTTTTTCTTATATACTTTCTTATTCAATGGATATTTGTTTTTAAATATTTTTCCTTTAGGACAATAATGATTTAAGCAATGAGTTAGAAGAAGTACAGGTTTGTTTTACATAAACCTCCAATTGTATCTGATTAGACCTCTGTAAAAAAAAAATGAATCATTCATTACAAATGTACAATTATTTCCATTAAGCATGTGCCTGAGTCATCAGATCATTTATGAGTCATGTGTCCCAAGTACTGTACATGTATATAGACTTTTGAATGAATTGAATGTTTTTATCTTAATTTGACCACCATATAAACATAATAAACATCTAAAAGAAAAGTCATGCACATTTCTATTTCTGGTGGTAAGTACAAAACCATAAGAATGATGGAATGGTATACCTGCAAGAATATTTAAATGTACCTTTGTCATTAAGCATATACATGCACATAAAAGTACATCAAATTACATCATGAAGTACATGTGTCTTAGCATATGTATTTTATTTCATCTTGAAATTCTTATTTATATCAACAGTTATTATCCGTCTATAGGTATCATAGATTCACTGTCACATCAGTCATAAATAAAGTTGCATATTTAACAAAAAATTTAATTTTAGAATTCAAGATCTTTTAAAATAATTTCCAAAATTTGAAATGTTTCTAAGAAACTCAACGGTTTCATTTCACAAAATAAATATTTTTCTGAAAGAAAAAAAAAATGATTTTAGTATTTTACAACATTTTTTTATTCATCACTTTTTAAGAATTTTATAATTTTGAGATGTTCTGTGAATTTTATGCAACAGGAAGAATTTCACAAAGATAATTACTGTGAAAATAATGCATCCCTGGACCAGACAATGTCTAACTTGAACGAACTTTTAAATAAACCACAGGTACTTACTTTATATTTGCCTGCCTCTTTGACAGGCTGTTTTATGGTATAATGCTTTCTTGTCTATCTGTCTGTCAGTAGTTTTGTGTCAGGACTATAGAATAGATTCCTTATGTTCTGTGAGAGTCAAGGTAGTTGATAATTATCATGAAATACTCATAGAGGTCAAATTGCAAGGAAATGAATTTCTTGACCTAAATCTTGTAAATAGGCAAATAATCTCAGGCAGGAACAGTATATCAAAAGCCAGCAATGCACATTATTAATAAAAAATTTAGCAAATAATGCAATACATGTTATGGTGTATTAGACAATAATTTTCAAATGCACTGTGGAAAACTTTCATGTAGGTAGTGCCTAAAATCTCCCACTGTGACAGAAGAAAATTTACATGTGCTTTTAAATTTCCACAGGTAACTGCTTTTGGACCAGGTTTGGAGAAATCCGGAGTGGTACAAAACAAGTGGACGGAGTTCACGGTGGACGCCAAGAAGGCAGGCAAGGCTACCCTGAACATCACCTGTCTGGACGTCGACCTGAAACCCATCCCTGTAGAAATGGTAGACAAGAAGGACGGCACCTTCCAGTGTAAATACATGCCTAAAAAGTCATGTAAACACACCATCACCATCACCTGGGGAGGAGTCCAGATCCCCAACTCACCCTTCAGGGTAAGTGTAGAAAGACGTTCAGGCAGGGGTGGGGGGTGGGGTTATTTTATATTGTTTTATATTGGATGGAGGGAGATAGCGAAGGAATTGTTTTCCTGGAGGTAAGGGTCATAGCAGAACAATTTTATTTGGAGGTTAACATGAATTAGCTCAAACTTACTGTTTAGTTATTTGCAGATCTCTATATCTGCGTAAAAAAAACTTTGAATTTCATGTCTTAAAAGTAGTGATAATCCAGTAATAGACAAACAAAAAATAACAATGAATCAGAGTTAGTTGGACTTCAATCAAAACATAAAGTTGAACTGTATTGTTCCTCCTGATAGATCAAAAAGTGAAAGTTACAATGTCAATTAAATTTTTTTTTAATAACTATAGGTACAAGTTGGAGAGCCCAGCAAACCAGCTAATGTCAAAGTGTACGGCCCTGGTGTGGAGAAAGGTGTCAAAACCAATGTCAAGACCTACTTCATCGTGGACTGTACCACCGCTGGTCCAGGCGACATTGGCATCGCTCTCACCGACGCAAACGGACGTGACGTCCCGGTCAAGACCACTGACCAGAAGGACGGAACCTTCAGAGTGGAGTACGAACCAGTCAACCCAGGCACATATGTGGTGGCTGTCTACTTTGCTGGAAAGGAGATACCCAGTAGTCCTATTAAAGTACCAGTGGAGTCTAGCCTTGACCTAAGTAAGGTCAAGGTCGTGGGACTTGACAAACGTAAGTTCATTTTTCCTGACCCAGTTTAATTTTTGAATTTTTGGGAGTTAATTGGTGGAGGTTATGTTTTTGATTTTAACTCATCTTTTCTAGTTTTTCACAGTTTCTTTAGATAATTCTCTCAATTCTGAAATAAAGATTTTGTTCCTGGATAAAATTCAATTACAGAAAGACTTAAATTACCCCTATTTGTAACTTTTTATCCAGACCTGTTTTTTTCAAATTCTGCCTTTCAAATTTTAACATTGTTTCCATTTTATACTTGTTTTTCATATCTAAATGTTAATAAATTAATTTGAATTCTATCCTTTGTGTTTCAATACACATCTTTTATATATATGTAGTCTTGTCATAGCAACTGTTTTTCTGTAGCCATGACAGTCAATAAAGAAAGAGAAATTCAGATTCTCACAAAAGCTGCCGGTAAATCTACGGCCACTCCTCGTGTCACTGTGACAACCCCCAGCAAAAAGAAAGTAGATCTCAAGGACAAACCGATACCTGAAGGGTTCCAGACTTTCTTCACCCCCACAGAAGTGGGTGCTCACAAAGTGGAGGTCACCTATGGAGGCAAACCTGTCCCCAAGTCACCCTTCACTGTGGACGTCTTGCCTGATGCTGCCAGCAAAGTGAAGGCTTATGGTCCAGGACTGAAAGGGGGCAATGCTAAAGCCCCTGCCGAGTTCACCATCGATTCTCGTGCTGCCACTTCCCCAGGAGAACTG
The DNA here is from genome assembly GCA_003671525.1 of Saccostrea glomerata. Taxonomy (NCBI): domain Eukaryota; kingdom Metazoa; phylum Mollusca; class Bivalvia; order Ostreida; family Ostreidae; genus Saccostrea; species Saccostrea glomerata. The sequence continues at coordinate 314,049 of PRKT01000165.1, read as the reverse complement.
GGGGTCACAATCGAGGGACCCAAAGAGGCTAAAATTGAGACCAAGCAGAACCCTGATGGAACTGTGGGGGTCACCTACTACCCAGAGGTTCCAGGGGATTATAAGATCAATGTCACCTATGCCAATTCTCACATTAAGGACTCTCCATTCAAGGCTAAGATCCTCCCAGAAGACGCTGCTAATAAAGTGAAATGCTATGGTGATGGTTTGACCACAGGAAGCGAGGGCCAACCTGCCGTGTTCACAGTGGACACAAGGGAGGCACCTAAACCTGAAAAGAAGGTTGATGTGAAGGTCAAGGGTCCAGGTCCTGCTAAGGTGGACATGAAGAAGAAGCTAGACACCACAACTGAGGTGACCTATACCCCTACAAAGCCTGGAGATTACACCATTGATGTGACCTATGATAGAAAACCAGTCAAGGACTCGCCCTTCAAGGCCACTATCAAACCAGGGGACGCAGCTGACAAGGTCAAGGCCTATGGCCCGGGTCTCACTGGAGGCAATGCTAATGTCAATGCTACCTTCACGGTGGATTCCAAAGAAGCCCCTGCTCCCAAGCAGAATGTGGATGTCAAAGTCAGTGGACCAGCACCTGTTCAGCCTAAACTGACCAAGAAACCAGACGGAACAGTGGATGTGGATTATGTGGCCACCAAACCTGGGGACTACTCCATTGATGTTACTTATGGTAACAAGCCAATCAAGGATTCTCCATTCAAGGCTAAGATTGTGCCTGATGACTCTGCGTCTAAGGTTATTGCCTATGGTCCAGGGCTTACAAATGCCAGTGCCAATGCTCCGGCCACCTTCACAGTGGACGCCAGGAGAGCCCCTGCCCAGAACCAGAAGATTGACGTAGACGTCAAGGGCCCAGCCCCTGTAAAGCCAACACTGACCCCAAAACCAGATGGCACTGTTGATGTGGCATACACAGCTTCTGCTCCAGGCGACTACACCATTGATGTCACCTATGGAGAGAAATCCATCAAGGATTCTCCATTCAAGGCTAAGGTCACAAAGGATGTGGCAGACTCTCGGGTCAGAGCCTATGGACCGGGACTGGAGGGAGGAAATGCCGAATCACCCTGTAGCTTCACCATTGATTCCAGGAGGGCCACCGTCCCGGGTCCTGTCGGAGTCAAGGTGTTCGGACCCAAAGAGGCCAAGATTGACATGAAGTCCAACCCAGATGGGACCTTTGGAGCCACCTATGTACCCACAATGCCAGGAGATTACACTGTGGAGGTCACTCACAATGAGAAACCTTTGGAGGAATCACCTTTCAAGGTGCACATTGGCCCAGCCACTGGAGAGAAAATTGATACCACAGACAGCGGTGTCAAGGCTTATGGCCCAGGATTGAAGAATGCTGTCACTGATAAACCAGCTGTTTTCACTGTGGATGCTAGGAATGCCAAATACCCAGGAGCCATTGGTGTGGGAATTGAAGGACCCAAGGAAGCTACCATTGACACTAAGTCCAATCCCGATGGTACTGTTGCTGTGACCTACTACCCAATTGAACAAGGAGAGTACACTATCAATGTGACCTATGATGACAAACCCATTAAGGAGTCACCATTCAAATGTAGAGTCCGACCCACGGCCGGAGAGAAACCACTCACCCAGGCTGACCTCAGCGGGGTCAAAGTTTATGGACCCGGCCTTAACCCTCAGGGTAATTTCTATCTACCTCTCTCCGCATGAGGAATGACTGATCAATGGCTGAACAAAGCACACAAGAGTTGTCTTTCCCTGATATATTTTAATCTTAACAGGTGGAGCGTGATGGAAACTGACGGCTTTTATTAACTCTCAACTTGAGCAGGCTTGTGTTGTGGCTTTATGGGCATGAACTTTGAACTTTCTCCACATGTTGATGTACTTTCATTTTACCATAGTCTGATTCATTTCTTCTAAGCTTTTTTTTAACTTATGTTTTGCAGGTAATGCTTATTTTTTTCAAATCAAGCTTTATTTTTATTTTTTATATAAAATTTCTGTTTATATATATGTGTATATGTGTACCAATATACACCCCTTTAATTTATGATACCTACTATAGATCTTTTTCAAAGTATATCATTCTTGGAAATGCATTTATAATAGAATTCCCTTCATGTAGTCATATTATATACTGTATATTGTAAGTATCAAATAGCACAATCTCTTTCTAGCATTATATGTATTACTAAATATTTAGCTATGAAATTAAGCATGACAGATTTATTAATGCACTGATATATAGAGAATGTCCCTCAACCCTCATTAGGCATATTGACGAAAATTAAAGCATAGTTAATTAGCATAATTCAGATTTTTTTTTTCTGAAAACCCAAGAATAACTGTTGTGTACTAATTTGTATGCTAACCAATGTAGTTTAAAGTTTACAAACATATTTCACAACCTTTTTATCAGTAATTATCCAGTTCAACTATTTTTATTTTAGCCTAATTAATTAAGTTATATTGTAACAGTAAATATGATATTTAATATTAGATATTTTTCCATTTAACACTTACATATTATTAGAATTTCACCACAATATCCTATTTATCAAACCTACACAATGTAGAAATTAATTTCTGTATATCTTAGCATAACAGAATGAATTCTATTTTTAATTTGACTTAGTTATTTATAGATTCTTGTTCTATTTTTAGGTGTCTTCTTGGATTCCCCCACCGAATTCACTGTGGACGCCAAGTCTGTTACCCCCAGTGGGGAGGGTAATGTAAGAGCTATTGTGAACAACCCCTCGGGTACCAAGAACGACACCAAGGTCACCAACAAGGGAGATGGTACCTATGATGTACTCTACACACCTGTTGAGGAAGGTAAGGGGTGACAACTTAGATTTATCAATGCTTAAATATCAGAAAAGATGTGTAATGCTCTAGGTATTGGCTATAACACTGAGATACAAATATACAAACTCTGTATGAGAAGAAATTTGTGAAGAGTTATCCTTCTTTCTAATTATGCTAAGCTGCAGAGATTTTAGAAATTTTACATATACATACACTGTATATGTGCTTAATAACTTGGAACAGAAAAAGCAGAGCAAAAAGCTATGAAATGCTAAATGGTCTGTTAATGTATTTTGTGCATTTTTCAGGAACTATTGCTATGGATGTCACCTACGACAACATGGCAGTCCCAAACAGTCCGTTCAAGGTCAATGCCGTGCCCGGCTGTGACGCCAGCCGTGTGAAGGCCTACGGTCCCGGGCTACAGGGCGGCTACACCAACCAGTCCCAGGTGTTCACCATCGACATCAAGGGGGCGGGTCAGGGCGGTCTGGGACTGTCCATTGACGGGCCCTCTGAGGTACCCATCAACTGTAAGGACAATAGAGACGGGACATGTACTGTGGAATACATGCCCAGCAAACCCGGGGAGTATGACGTGTCTGTTAAATTCGCCGACCAAGAGATTCCCAGTAAGTTATTATTTAGTTAAGAGCTCAAGAGAGGCTTTCTTTGAAATTAATGTTAACATTATTTCTGTAACAAAGTCGGAGGTTGCAGTGCCTCTTTTTTGCTCGTCTTTCCCATCATACATGGTAAATTCATTAATTTTAGTTTTCTTAGAATTTTTTATGTCCCATAGGAACATGAAATATCTTTTCCAGAAAAATCTTTTAAAACCCACTAGGTATAATGACATGTATCTGCCAAATAAAAAGTTGTACAAGTATTCATTGTCTGTTTCTAATTTTAGACTCACCTTTCCGTGTGGCTGTGAAGAACCCAGTCGATGCCAAGAAGGTCAAATGTTACGGACCTGGCATCGAGCCAATGGGAGTGAAGACCGGTGCCCCTGCGACCTTCACGGTGGATACCACCGAGGCTGGAGAAGCTCCACTAGAGGTCACCTGTACTGACCAGAGAGGTCGTGTCCAGCCTGCTCAGCTGACCCCAGTGGCTGAGGGGGTGGTTGATGCCACCTACTACCCCGTGGAGGAGGGGCCCTGTAAGGTGGACGTCAAGTATGCAAACCAGCATGTACCAGGAAGGTGAGAGGGAGTTACTTTTAGAAGTGTATATTAAATTACTTGCTGTGAATTCGCTTACTTTCATGGGGTACAAATTTTCATGGTATGAGGAAAAAAAATTGAAGGGGTTTGATTTTCAAGTTATAAATGGAGAAACATCATACTGCAGTATAGGATTGTAACATTTCTCCCTTTCGGAGATAGGAATACATGTTTTGAGATACATAAATTAAACCTGAAGATATCTGATGAATAAAAAAATTAAAATCAAGAATGATTTTAAAACTGAGCTTGGTGTATTTTTTCAGTCCATTCACCACTACTGTGGAGCCCGGAGTGGACGCCAGTCGTGTCCGTCTGTCTGGAGCTGGTGTCCAGGAGAACATCCCCGCCAGTTTACCAGTCAACTTCGTCATTGACACCAGGGAGGCAGGCATCGCTGACCTGGAAGTTCTTATCAAGGTGAGGGTCAAAGGTCACAGGTCAAGAGGCCAATCAGTGGGAGGTGCAAGGTTAAAAGATTGCTCTCTCTATTCCTTGCATTTTTGCACTCTATAATGAGGAGAACAAATTAAAAGCAGAATTCCTCAAAACCACAAAGCTCCCGTGTTCTTTGTCGATGACTCAAAAGAAAAGCTAAATTTGAAAGTTTTGTTAATGAATTAAATGAGTAAAGCTGTTACATAACTCATGTTTTGTTCACCTCAAAGTAATGCAGTGAAAAAGTGCTCTTAATCATTGGTGTATAGACAGACACAGAGAGAGAACAGACGAACCTTTGTATTAGAGTGCAGTAATAACAAAAGTGCAGGCACACTGTGCAATGTCTTGTAAAGGGAGGTAACTCCTCAGAGCTTGATGTGTACAGCTGTATCATTTGTCAAGAGATGTCTGGGTATTTTCAGTGTATGATAAAATCCAATCATCACCTCCCCCCTTCCATCTTGTTTTCTAGCCTGGGAGGGATTTATTGGCCCATTAAAATCAGGATAATGTAGGATAACACCTGAAATTGACACAGGAAGTAGAATTTAGGGCCTTCTGTGAAATCTCTGACACCTTATAAATGTTTAGAAATTTAGGTCGATTTTATTTTTAGGTAATGCTATGTGAAATATCAAAACAAAATATATGATGTGTCCTTGAAAACACCAAAAAGAAATATGAATGTAGTTTTGAAATATTGTGGGAGGTGGTATGGTGAACAGTACCTTTTAAGTAAGAAATCTCGCTTTAAAGATATTCATCTATACTTTCAGAAACTTGTTTTATGTTCTTGATGTAGATAATAAGAATTTTGGTTATAAGATTTGAAGTCCCAAAAGACTTCCTTTTAAAAAAAAGTTTTACTGTTCGATCTGTACATTTGGACACAATGTCTTTGACCTATTGTAAATCAATGTAAACTCATGATTGATAAAAACTTAATGTTAAAGGAAGTCCTTCTCTCTTTGTCAAATTAAATGAGTGAATAGTCTATTCAAATACAGCAAAACTGCTACCAGATTCTTGCTAAGTTAAGATAATTGCTTATGATGTTGCACTGGTTTGCCTTCAGAAGAGGTGATAATAAAGTGACCCTTGAAATTTAAAAAAAAATGTTTTACTTCAAATGCTCTGAGGTGATTTATGTGAGCTGAGAAAGACTTCATAAAACAATCCAGCCTTGTTGAAAAAGAGTAGAAAAATGAAATATTTGGGAGGACAAAGGACTATCTATAAGTTTTTTAATGAAGTGTAAAGCAGCCATTACAATTAAAATGAATTGGCCCCCACTCATCCTGTGCAATCCCACCCAAAAGATAAAGCACTCATTTTCAACAAATGAAGAAAAAGTGCAGGAATTTTTACAAAATTTTGTAAAGATTTGGAGAGAGACTTAAAAAAAAAGAGGAAGGAAAGCATTTATTTGAAGTCTGTTAGAAAATTCCTTCAAAATTGAATACCTTGCATTTTGTTTATTACTAGAAATATCATTTCAGTAAAACTCAGTTTTAACAAACTCACTTGGACCAATGAAATTAATTCGCTATATCCATAATTCGCAATATCCGAGTTCCAACTAAGTGTGTTTTACTGTATTACAATATTAAACTGATTGTTTATCATAACTTGTTTACAGAGACCTGACGGTACCTATGCCCACCCCCACATCGTGGATAATGGTGACGGAACCTTCACCGTGTCCTACGTCCCAGACGACCTTGGAACCTACGAAATCCTGATCCGATTTGGAGGTCAAGTGGTACCCAACACCCCCCTCAAGGTCAACGCCTACCCCGTGGGTGACGCCAGCAAATGCAGAATTACAGGTAAGTCATAATACTGAAAACATGTAGAACATAGAAAAAACAGATCAATTTTTCTTGTGATATTCTTTCGTGTGCTTTGAAGTCTTGCTTCATTTTGATTTGAGATTGGAGAATTTTTGGAATTATGTCATATATAGTAGCTTAAACACTCATTAGACTGTCATAGATTAGTGTGAAATCTAATTATATTGAATTTAGATAGTTATGAATTTGGTCTATAACATTTCCAGAGGGTCTAGAAAACACCACGGTCCCCATCAACAAAGAGACCGTCATCTGTGTGGACGCCTCCCAGGCCGGAGAAGGCAAGGTCACGTGTCGCATCCGCAGCCCCAGCGGTAACGACATCGATATCGACATCGTGGAGAATCCTGATGGAACATTCAGCCTCCTCTTCACCCCTCAGATGATGGGTGCCTACACCATTAACATCAAGTTTGGTGGACAGAGCGTGCCCGGTGGAGAATACGACATCCAGGTCAGTTTGAGGAAGGAGTGGACACTGCCCACTTATTGCCCACTAATTTAGTGGGCAGTTCTGTTTTGCCTGTCCTTATAGGGAGTGGCAAGTGTTGATGTCAGTGGTAATGCCTGATCCTAGGTAGGATTTAAATTGTTTGGCACTAAAGGAGTAGGATTTATATGTGCGGCACAGTAGGAGTAGGGTTTATTTATAATGCCAACTGCATGACTTAGGAAATATTTACTAGCATGCTTTCAGTTAAATAGAAGAAAAGGAAGTTTTTATTTTTCTATTTGGAACAATTTAAAAGCAATCATTGCTGAATATGGAAGTCTTTGAATCAGTTTTAATTTGATTGTTTCGACAAGAAGTTTTAAAATGTCTTAATTATTACCTAAGAACTGACAAGATCTGAACTGTCATGCCTACTATTTAAGTCAACAGAAAAGTAGAGATTTATGTTAAGAAAGCACCCAAAACACATGATTCACTACAGAAAAAGAACAAATCACTACAGATCTCATAGATTTTTGCTCCGTTGGCACAAAACGGAGAAATATTCGAAATTCTGCAGTTCTTGCATCAACAATTACATTCTATCAATGCCAATTATTTCTGGCCTTGCCTTTTCCAAAAAAATAAAAATCCCATCTTGTTATCATATGTATATATTTGTTGTAGACATCAAACAAATCAAATACATGATAACTTTATTATGCATGACTTTGCATGCGAGGGGATTTGAACTCCCTGTTTTTGCATGAGTTGGAAGAAAATAAGATGTTTGTTTTTTTCTATTGAAAAATATTTTTCATTCAACTTTCAAATTATTTGAAGAGAGGATGGCCTTTAGAGGGTGAATGTCTTGTAAATCAGGCTTATTTTCCCCCCATTCCTGGGTGGGTTGGTGAGTGGCGAAGATAATCAAAATAAACTCTGAATCATTGATTGTCAGTTGAAATTCCAAGAAAATTCATCTTGCAAGCTTTTGGAATGTGGAAACATGGTTTTAAGAGCTTCTGTTTATGAGAAAATTTACAAGACAGAGAATTTTTTTTTCTTTCGTGGGAGTAGTTGAATATTTTTGTATTCTTCTTCAAGGACCTGTTGTGTAGAACTGAAAGAGTTAAGTTTTTCTAGAGGGCTTTGGAAATGATTGACCAATAGGCGTAATTATGTGATTAAGTAAAAAAAATATATATTTAACATCGTTAACTGTTTTGAGAACAAGAAAGTTAAAATCTAATGCTGATTGACCTTTTTTTTCTGCATTTAAATAGTGATATGTTAAAAAGAGCAAAAGAAAATGTTTACCCTAGCAAGTCTGTTTATAGAACCACAACTGATTCATACAAATTGTAAACAGCTAATAGGACACAATTTATGAAGTATTACAAAGAAATATGGCTTCAGAAGCTCATTTGGAAAGTGAGAAACATACATTGATGTATGTAGGTAGAATCATTGTTGTGTTTTGGTGTAATTGTCAGAGTGGTTGAGTCAAGTTCGACGTTTTGACAGATGAGGATGATTTTCAGCATTAAAGGAAAGAATTCCCAGCATGCTTTGTTGACAGTTTCATTTCTTCAGGCCATTTTAGAGTACAATCATCAATTGCAGCATATTCAGACTCCAAGTATTTAAAAATGAGATTGTTCTTTTTCTTAATCAAAAAGATTTTTTTGGTGCATTTTACATGGAAGAAAAATAAGTCTTAAGAGAGCTCAGGGTAGCTCAATTAATCATAGAGTGCATTTTATTTTTGTTTGCTTCATTAATCACATTCCAGGATGAATTCCCATCCTGTTATTTCCATTGAAGTTTGGCCATTGTAAAGAAAACATTTCTGCTAATTAGATATCTATGTTCGTAGTTTTGTTGTAAAGAAAAACAAGATAAAAACATAACGTTGCATTAAGATAAGATGGATGATGGGAAGTAAGGAAAAGACATGGAATTTTTTTTTTACGAATTATATGCTTTTAGGATGAGATCCAGATTTTGTTACTATAAATAGCCCCTGTGTCTTATTTTGGGAAGACTGGTAAATGATCTATTAGATGAAGATAAATGCAGGTATTTTGATATCGCTCTCGGCAACAGACAGCAAAGTCTTCACCCAGCGTCTGACCGAATTTGTTGAGAGACATTTGCAAGAGTTTCTGCGGAAAGGACCCCCCTTAAATTGTTCCTTCGACTTGGAACGTAATTTTAAAACTAATTGTGAATGAAACAACAATTTTTTGTTTTTCCAGGTGTGTTTTTGGTGTAGGAATGGTATTTTGTCAAGATTCTGGGATCTTTTAAAAAATGTAATGGTTGCTTTTTTAACATAATAAAAGAATTTTGTGCATTCGGCAAAAGAAAAAAAAAGAAGATAAGTAATTGTTCTAAATAGTTCCATGTATCATGTGTATTGAAATATTATTTTTTTTGTACTTGTGTAGTTTGTAAGCTCTGTTAGATTTTTGTATGAAAGAGAAAAAAACATGTACTATTTAGATTTCTCCCATTTGAATTCAGACAGAAGCTGGCAAGGCTTAGAAATGACAAGATGTATTTTAAGTCAGAGGAAATTATGTTCACCAGTGCTTCCTGTCTGCTTAGAAGGGAAAAGAACATTATAATGTTCATCCTCAAAAGATCAAGGTCATCATGTGCGAAGCTGCCACTTATTTATTTCCTGCACAGTTTGTCTGCGGTCTTAATTTGCCAAAAATTAATACCAATTGTTGAATTCTTTTTAAGAAACCAAAAATGCTTTTTGTCAGTTAAAAATCCTGGCTAAAAAATTATGGCTCCAAAGTGATAAAAATTTAATTCACTGCCTTTTGAGTGGGAAGGAAGATGAATCAGACATTGCAGCCCATTTATAACTTTCATATCATTGGTCTCGGTTTTTTTGTAGATTTTTTTTTGAAGTGTGAATCATTTTTTGGTACCCTTTATACATCAGATATGTCTTGACATTTGTGAGAAAGTCTTTACAAAAAGGCAGTTGTTATCGCAGGGTTTCCCCCCCTTATTGGCGTGGACGATTTGTCTTATTTGATATGCAGAATGAAGCCGACTTTATTTAATGCCCGAAACATGCCGTCTATTTAATTTCCCTGACATCTTCATGAAATGAACCACTTCATGAAACTGACTTCTGCCAGCAACTAGAGAAGCTAAGTGGTAAATTAAAAGACAAAAGAGACTGGGTTCTTGAGATACCAGCCTCATCTATCTTGCATCCTTAAATTTAAATGTATAACCCACATACTTGTGGTTTTATTAGGTCAAAGCTTTATTTATTATACGATTTGGCATTTAACTCAAATATAGAATGTGCACGAGCTTCTGTTTCGTTTCCAGCCTTGATAGTGGGCAAATTTAAAAGGGATGTCGAGGGATCATAAGAAAGAAGATATTTAGTTCTTGAACTTATTTTTAAAGAAAAAAAATTAGCATTTGCTGAACCAGTTTGACATTGAAAGGTTCAAGTTCTTCCTCAGTTTAATTCAAGGGACCAGCATCCTTTGGTTCATTGAGTTTGTTGTAGTTGCGCGGGTTCTATCAGTTACGATGTTCAGGGTTACGTGGTATGATCTCGATAGTTTTATACTGGATAACTACACACCAAAGAACAGAATTCTTTCAGTGTAAAGATTTTGAAAGAGCATTGTTGAAGTACAGCCCAGAATACAGGTTGATATGTCAGTCAGATATACAATGGTAGGATTTTTTCAGCACTCATTGCCTCATCCTCCACTTGTTTGTAAATTCTGTTGTACATGCAGCTAGCACATATGAAATGGGGAGGGGGGATGTAGTATGTGTGTGAGTTACTTGTCTACAAAGATTGATGAGAAACACAGATATACGGTCAATGAGATTTATTTTGCGAGAGCTCTTGGAGATAAAATTTGGATTCAAAGAACTCCGAATTATCAGATGATGATGGACAAGCTCGCAGATGAATGGAGCTTGTGGTCAAACTTTGGTTTTACAACTGGTCACTTTGTTGGCTTGTGTTTTTTCTGGTGTTACAATGTTGTAGTGGTCTAAGATGTCCTGCAATCTCTCTTGTAACTTCTATTTAGGAATGTGGGGTACTATAAAAAAAGAGAAGTGTGGGTGTATACTAGAGGGAATTGGACACTGAGGAATGTTTGTAAATAATAATCATTTAGGTGATGGAATGGCTTGCCATTACTGTATTTAAGAGTTACTGAAATCTGAGTTTCATATTTCAATTTTTTTTTTCATATGTCATTGAAAATTCATGAAAATTTCATTAAAATATTTTCATATCATTTATTCATATTCATTTGTGTTTCTTATCTGTATTGTTGAAAAAGTGTTCTCATTTCTCATTTGTGTTTTTTAACTAGGTCCTTACTAATAGTGATTGGGAAATTTCGGTAAGAAGTCTGTGTTTTTTTTTATTTCTTAAAAAATATATATACATACATGCATATATAACTTGCATCCAAAATGAAGACTTTATCTTTGTGCATGGAAAAGTCTTTCTATGTATCCATGAGATGGCTATGTATGAACATGCAGCCTAGCTCACAAGAGGGGAAAAATGTACATGAAATGATCGGAAGGGGAGAAGTGATGAAAAAGAAAATTCTTGATATGTTCTCTCATGTTTTTTTCACAGCTGCTAATGTGGAATGAATCTTGCAAATGCAAATCTCTAACAACATTCATTATATATGATTATATGCTGCTTTTTAACTGATGTCCATTCACATTTCATATATGTAAAGCAGTTTCTCACATTTCTAACCATGAGCCCAGATTAACGGGCAATATATTCTTGTATTGCCCTCTGTTCAGGGCGATATTTCTCTGATGACATTGAGATTATGTTAGTATGCAAAACTATCAAATATGATGTAAAATTGCTACATTTTATAGCAGAACCAAGCATTTAAAGATCATGTAAATGATAGCTGGCAAAAGAAATGCAGTAAATATCGGGATCATTGAAGGTAATTAAGTATTTTGGAATCTGGAAGAATCGAAAAGAACAAATAGAAAACACCTGGTCCACATGGAAAAAGAGACGTGTACACACTATTGCCAAATGCCTATCTCAGCAAGGAGGGTATTATTGGCAGATATTTCACAGCAGAAAATTAAATTCTCGAGTCGGAATGATTATCAATCTACCTATTACAACATTTTGAAATAATTACGAGTAAATGATTGGACTGGAATCACCTGATGAGTTTATTTATTACGTTAGAGGTGTTACGTAATTTTTGCAATCATTTGTAATCTTTTAAATTGATTGCCTTTGCTGAGTTCTAGCCTGTATTTTTTGAAAATATATGTCATAAGGTCACAACGTTTTGTTTTTTTAAATCATTTATTGTTTTTCCTGTGTAATTATTTGATATAATTGAGTGGTCTCTATAATAAATTTTTATGACATCTTAAAAGTATATATGTGTGTAAAGAATTTAAGGTCATTATAAACATTTTATATCAATTCATTCCAAACTTTAAAAAGAAACTAAAGTAGTCCCCTAGTGTGACAGTTTATTTGATTTTGGATATATAAATCAGTGGGAATTTCGTGATAACTTCACATCAACACTCTCTTTTTCACCCGATCTTCCATGATAGCACTCTTAACCCACATCACAAAGATTTGGACGAGAGATACTCTTCTGATAAGGGAGGGAGAAAAGGTACCAGCAAACATCATTACACATTTTGACGACAATTACAGATATTCTGGGGTCCCGATTCTGTATTGATACGGAGGCTGACCAGGGAGGCATGTAGATACTGCCACCTGGTGGTAGTCTGGTGCCCTGGAAAAATTCAGCCAATCAGAGCCTGGCTTTAAAAGGCCTGCATTTTTGAAGTGAAGTGAAATGAAGCTCATCCCTCTTCTAATTGACTGACAGGAGCGGAGTTCCCAGCCAAAGCATTTCAACCATTTTACTCAATTTGTAAAATTCAAGGTTTGTGTTTCGTATCTGCTGCCCCTGTGTTATACATAGGAAATTTTTACTTGAAGTCAGTGATAACTTTTTGTAAGTAATTTCCTTTTTTTCTTTGGATTATGTCCCTTTAAAATTTTTCTTGAGTGAAATAATTTTGTTAAAGTGGAATGATTTTAATTGTGATGGAAAATTTGTTAATTATTTCAAGTGTGTTTAACAAAATCAGAATTACCTGAATCAAAGTTGTGAGATAGGTTGTCGAGTGAGGTTGCAATGGATTCTAAAATGTAAAAATTCTGTAAAATAAGAGGATTAAGGAATATAAGACAATTTCGAAATTTTAACTATAATGATTTCTTTGTGAATTCACTGAAAAAGGTGAGATCATAATATAATATAGCAAAATAAAAGAGAAATTGATATTTCAATAATAGAATAGTAAATTTTGATATTGTTTTTTTTTTAGAATAAATTATTAGAATCTTATACAGAATTGCAGATTGAAAAAAATCATAAATGATGGATCTAGAAATTAAAATAACATGAACCGTCAACTATGGTTGAAGATAAGATCTTTGTGAGCTATCTCTGTAATGATAAATGCAGACTTCTATAATCAAGTCGGGAATCATTTTGATGGCAGATTCATCAGAAGTTATCAGCTCTGCACATGCATAAAATCACTTAAACCCCCCTAATGAAAGTCACTCACTTGTGGAACATTGAAGCTGATGGTTCAAACATGGCTTTGCTTTTGGGCACATCTGTCCAAAGATATCATTAAGTCGACTGGAGTTACACAGGTTACATAACAAGATTAAATTAGATACATTTAGAAATTATATTTTGAAACATCTGTCCCAAAGTAATGTATTAGGTTTTATTTCATTATTTAAGGAGGAGAAAATTTTCCAGGATATTCGGTGTTTGAGAGTGTTCGAATGGCTTGTCTTGTAACCCAGACATATACTCACTTTGTTAACGTACTCTGAATATGAAGTCAATAAGGTTATCTAAATGGGTTGATAATTTTGGAAGTAGGTGTGATTGATGGATGACTTTGGGTTTGTAGTTCAATATGACTTGGAGCGCTTGTGTCCCAGGTCATAAAGACCACGGATATACAGGGTTATCTTCTCCTTGCCAGGCCTCCTTAAGTATGGTAGTTTATATGGCCATAAAATACAGCGGGAGGCTGCTATTAAATGGCGAGGTGTCTACTGATAACAAATATTTTTGAAATGCTGTCTAGTAATGTTACAGCTATTGCCATATAATTTACCAAATAAACAGTTGTTGGAAAATGCTTACATTAGACACCTTACATTAGAGTATCATTTGCAGTGTTGGTGGTAATGGTGGGGGTAAAGGGTGACAAAGTATAGATTTGAACCAAATTTTTAAAATTCTCTAATTCTGGATTGGTCATTCCTGCAATTCCCTAATTATAACACAGTAAATAAGAAGTTCCCCTTCATCAATGGCTACGTGTCGGAGGTGTTTACTATGCCTGATTTTTACTGTTTTTCCTGCATTTAGGATCTCAACATGCATTCAGTCTTATCTTTGGAGCACTCTCTTTTCAGACCCTTCATCAGTAAGCCTTTATCTTCTCCTAAAGAATTTTGATAGCTGCAGATACTGAAGTGAAAATTTTTCCCCCATTTTCATAATGCTACACTTTTCCCCATCAGAGATAAGACAGCCCTCGTCTGTATGGGGAGGAATTCTATCCCCATCTCACTGACGACCCTCGAAACATCCACATCACAATTTCTATTGGTTTGATATATCTTTGGTACATTAAAAGAGAATTATGATTAAGAGTAAAGTTAATAATATTTGATCGGTATCTTGTCTACAAAGGGAGATATACACGCTATCAGAACATTTTTGGCATAATTGGCCCTCTTCATGATCTATGCACCCTTGTTCTTTTTCTGCTCCAATTTAGAACTTAAGAAAATGTTCATAATCCTAATGATTGTTAAAAATCTCAGTCGAGATAACTTTTTAGAAAAGAAACTAGAATAAAGGTGGTCTTTTAAGTTTATCAAGATTTTTTGCAGAATGGGTTCGCATTAAATGGATCACTTGCGTAACATGATTTCCGATTATCAGGTTATCGTTGGATGCTGGTTGTGCCCCCTAGTGTTGTGATATGTGATATTCGAGATATCTGCCTTTTGTTCTTGTTTTTACAAAGGTGTGACTGTTTACTTACTGTTCAAACATAATTAGAATTTTTTGGTTCCGTTTATTTTGAGGGGTTTAATAGTATTGAAAGGTTTTTACGACTGATAAGTGGGCATTTTTTGTTGCATCTGTTGCATAAGCATTACATTGTAGATGCAAAAATTAAGGGAAATCGGCAAAAATGAGCGAATATCTGTTAATGTTGTTTACATGTTTCTTTAACTGTTGTACAGATTCAAGGTGAATCGATGTATTTTATTCCTTACAATAAAAATATTTTGAAAGAAAAGAGAGAAAGCATTTATACACCTATTGCAAGGATGCATGTGCGGCCAACATCCACAAATGAAGCTTGTCAGTGGATGTTAATTTAGAGCCTGTTGAGTATATGTCTAAGGAGATCTGTTTTGGATCTGTAATTTATAACTTCAGTTTTAGCATTTAGATCTGTTTGATTTCACAACCTTGAGTTTTCAGCTCTTTCTGTGAAATACCCATTGAGCTTTTAGACCTGAGTTAGTTATGGCCTAAATCGCAAACATTACCAGGTGTGATATATGTTGCGCATAGCCGTTAAATAAGAGTTTATAATACATAGATGGTACTGATATGATCGTTTTGGCATCCTTAGTAGTCTTTTTAACAAACTGCTTTTTTTCAGCAGATCTAATACTTTGTAATCTGCTATGATTCTGACATCACATTTTGATCGCTTATTTCACTTTGAAAGTCTGGCAGTATGAATTTTAGAAACTGTAGATCAAAAGTTTTTTTTTTCCAAAGTTTAGAAAACATACAAATGCAAAATTCTTTTATCACCAAGTATATTTTCCAATATGTAACTTTACCTTCGAAAAAGTTTTAATTAAAATGTGCCAAAATATGTAATCTAACAAATCTACACTTTATTAAAGTTTCTAATTAGGACATTTTTGTCTAAGAAATTTTATGGTTAAAGATTTAAAAGAATTTAAAAGAATAAATCAAATGTTTCAAAAATTAAATTTTGTAGAGATCCCCTCGGATAAAAAAAATTGTTAAGGATTTGGGGGGGGGGGGAGCTTCAATAGTATTGTGTCTATTGTACTGCCAGACTGCATGTTACTATTGCATGTGTTTGTTGACTTGGCCTTTCTTTGTTATTTAGGCTGTAAGTCCTGAGGAGTATGAGAAATACTTGGAAGATCAGGTAAGTTCTAACAAACACTAACAATGTCCGACAAATCAGCTGACTAAAATACATTAGCAACTGTGAGATGAAAGCATGAAATATTGAAGTTACTTTCTTAAAATTGATCTTGGAAATGTATTAAATTTTCCTAGAGAAACAGAATGTGATATGTAATAGCATGTGTTTGTGCATGTTTGACTTCCTCCAAAGGGAGATAATTCAGGCATTAATTGTAAGGTGTTCAGAAGAGTGATCTTCCTTGTTGATAGGTTGGTGCCACTGAGGATCTGATTTCCCCCGACACTGTTGACGCAGTACACGCTGGTGCCCCGGGGGCAGGGCTGTTCCAACCAGTTGACATCCGTATCCCTGTCGGACCTATCTTCAACTTCGTTTCTGGTTAGTCATTTAAATTATTCCCAAAGAGGGGGGAAGGGGGGGATAAGGAGTCATTGAATATGAGATACTTGTTGTAAGGGAAGTAAAGTTTCAGTTTAGAAGCAGAAATACATAAATTTAATTTGAAGTAAATGGTTGTACATGAAACAACTATAAATTTTCTCAAGAAAAGGTAAAGTTGTGTTATTCTGTATTTGAAAGAAAAGTAAAGCATTTAGTACTGTATGTATTAATGAATGAATGTAAGGAAACTGCTTATAGCACATGTCTTGTTATATTGTTTACAGCTTATGTAGTCATGCCCTCTGGAAAGAAGGCATACCCCAAAATCCAGGACAACAAAGATGGCACCGTTACCGTTCGATACCAGCCCACGGAAACTGGACTTCACGAACTCTTCGTCAAATACAACAATGATGATATTGAAGGTAAAGGTCAAATATATTGATGACTATAATGAAGGTCAAGGTCAAATACAGCAATGATTCTGTGGAAGGTCAAGGACAATATGAAAATGATGATATTGAAGGTAAAGGTCAAATATATCAATGAATATAATGAAAGTTTAGGTCAAATACAATGATGTTGAATTCCAAGGTCAAATACACCGATGAATATATTGAAGATAAAGGTCAAATATAACAATAATTATATGGAACATGAAAGTCAAGACTTAAAAAGGCAAAGAGGATAGGGGATAGGAGAATCGCAAATCTGAATATTACCATAAGTTTTAACCAAATTCTTTAGGGTAAAATAATGATAATTTTATTCATAAAAATTTGAATTGATGTTTTGTATTCATAAGGTAATTTAAGAGTCTATTTTGTGTTTATCACTGAAATGGAAAATGCATAAGATTTGATATTCAGAAGGGTATGAATAGGAATAGATAGGATAGGGTAGGTGTAAGATGCTTATACAATTAACACACTCACTATCAGATGAAATATTTCACCTTCAGGGATAGATCAGGAGAAATTGATAGATTAAGCAGATACCGGATTAAGATTCCACAGAATTCATTCATTTTGCTTCGTTTGCCCGTTATCTAAAAAATAACTCATGGCCGTTTGTTAACTAGAGATACACAGATAGAAAGTCTCTGTTGCCAAATATCAGAAACAGATAAAGTTATAAGAACTGTTCAATAATTACTGTGGCTTTGAGTTTGGGGGTAATGGAGACTAGGAGAAGAAAGCAGAGATTTAGTTTTACACTGGATCATTTACCAGGTTCAATGTCACCAGCTATGTTTTTTTTTTCATTTTTATTGATTGAAATTTTCTTCATCTTTTTGTCATGAGCTGTCATGAAACTTTAATTTTGGGATATGTGAAAAATATGCAAACGGAATTTCATAATCTTTTCATTGACTAATTTGCAAAATGGAAATTTGTGGGAACAAAAAGTGTTGTTTTCTCTAGAAGTTTGCTGCTATAATTAGCCTGATTCATGAAATTGTGATTGATAGACTGTTTTTATTAATGTTTCCGATTGGTTGCTTTATTAATGGCTGTGCCCTTGAAAAATTAATTATTTTTTAATTGTGCTGACAGGAAGTCCCTTCAAATTCCACGTGGATGCCGTCAACAGTGGTCATGTGACCGCCTACGGACCAGGTCTGTGTCATGGAATCGTCAACGAGCCCGCAGAATTCACCATCGTCACCAAAGATGCAGGTGCAGGTACGAACATATAATAAGTCGTAGTCATAGCAACTGTGCATAGCGATTTTTTTATATACTTTTAAATGCCTAAAAAATTTCAATGCAAAATAACCTTGAAATAAAGTTTTCTTTTGGAGAAAAATTGATTATTCTGCTGTAAATGAAGTTATTATGTAATTTTCATGAGAAAAGACAGATTTTTCTTTTGTAATCATCTTGACATTTCTAAGTATTGCCCTACAGCATGCAATTGATAAGGATGTAGGTGTATTAGGGCATTACATTGTTTTTATTGGAATCTTTGATGAGGAAGAAACAGCTTTAAGGAAATCTCTTATAAAAGGAATTAGCAAAGCAAAACGTGTAAATACACTTGTAACTTAGGTGTTAATTATGTTTTGAAAATTCTGCTCTAATCAATCTTTCATTGACTTGGTATTTATAAAACCAAATTTTTGAGAGAATTTGCTTACATCAGAAGAAAGGGATCTCTAATTGTAAAAAATTCAGTAAATGAACAGCGACTTTTTAAACATTGTCGAAAGTGATAAGGATATTAAATGTTATTTTCATGACTTGGTAGCTAGGTGGACTTTCTTTGGCATTTTTAAGAAAAAAACACTGTTGATAGTGATCAGTTATTTTTGTGACTTGTTAGGTGGACTGTCTCTGGCCATTGAGGGTCCCTCTAAGACGGAGATTAAATGCGTGGACAATGGTGACGGGACCTGCACCGTCAGTTATATCCCCACCGCCCCGGGAGAATACAACATCACCGTCAAGTTCGCCGACAGCCACATCTCTGGATCACCCTTCACTGCCAAGATTAGCCGTGAGTTTCCGATGAAATTTGAACAGATTCAAAACTTGAAGAGTGAAAAATAAAGTTAAAAAATGCATTAAACCTTAAGTCAAAAAACACAGTATCGTTTGACATCTTTTTTAAGGGGTTTCTTGTCTATACTTGATAGAAAATGAATTTGGGGAAGATTTTCACTTCATTAACATGTAGTTTTGATTTTTTTTTCTAACAGTTCTTCATTTAGTTCTTTTTCTTTTTATGTGTAAACCATAGATTAAAAACCACTAAAGAGCAAGTGTACATTGATTTTCAATTAGCATCTATTAGGTGTGCAAACTTGTTTACCTACATTCTGAACTTGACATTTCATGTAAATTTCAATTATCACTTTGCGTTCTCTTCCTTTTGATAGCCACGGCTGGAGAACCACGAAGAAAGGCTCAGATAGGACGCAGCAGCGAGGTCTCACTGAAGGTCATGGAGCAGGACATCAACAACCTGACCGCAAGCATCCGGTCACCCTCCGGACGCGAGGAGCCCTGTCTGCTCAAACGATTGGCCAACGGTCATCTCGGTAAGGAATTACTGCTGCATGAATCAGGTGTAAATTACTGTACCATTAAAGTTTTAGAAAGGTCAAATGAGTAGATGCATGTAACAGCGAAGAATGTTTCAAAATATTAAGCACATTATTGGTGTTAAATTGGTTGGTAGTTTGCAAATAGGGAATTCATTTCCAAAGGTTAAAAATATGACCTTTGTATTGGACATAGTCAAAAAAGTCAAAAATCCAAAATGTCATGGATGCATTGAGGGAAAAGATGCGCTTTATTTTAGGATGAATGGTTTTTATGTTTGGATTAAAAATCCTACTTATATCAACATTTTCTATTTAAGGAATATCCTTCACTCCCCGAGAGGTTGGTGAACATTTGGTAAATGTCTTCAGAAATGGTCAGCACATCAATGGCAGCCCCTTCAAGATCATCGTGGGTGAGAGTGAACTCGGAAACGCCAGCAAGGTCCGCGTGGCTGGACAGGGACTACAGAACGGCATGGCTAACGAGATCAACGAATTCATGGTGGACACCAGAGATGCAGGTAAATAGTGGGGCTTATTTCTGGTCTTGAACACATCATCAACAGTAGAAAAATTTCAATAATATATTTAAGGACTGTTTGATAACTTTATTGCATTAGAGTGTCATGGAGGTGTTTGCTCAATAATGAGTAAGCATTTATTCCTCATTAAATTTACAGTTATCACTTTAATTTATTCATAATATCTCCGTGATCAGTACATTAACGCATCATTAAAAATCAGGAACCCTGCTTATGTAAGCTCACATACGATGTTATTATTCCATAACAATATTATTTGTCTTTTAATATTTACTTCGATAGTTTTGGTTGAGAATGTTGTTTGATATGGACGGTGGTCATTAACAGTTTTACTTTCTGACAGGTTACGGTGGTCTGAGTCTGTCCATTGAGGGGCCCAGTAAGGCCGACATTGAATGTCTGGACAATGAGGACGGGTCGTGTCGTGTGACCTACAAACCCACCGAGCCCGGAAACTACATCATCAACATCAAGTTCTCCGACGAACATGTGCCAGGTGAGACACTCATATAGGGTCATGCTTGGAGAAGAGGGGGGTTAGATATGATGTGATTGCTTTAGAGAAAGATTATAAAATTGTTTATTAATAATATTGAATGATTAATTTGTGGGAGTAAATGTTACTCAGAATGAATGGAGCTCAAGTTTTCCATATTTTCCTGTTATGACTGACTTCAAATTTAATATAACGTCTGAGTTGTACAATTCAGTCACTTATTAGGTTTGTTGACTTTAAAGTCAGATTTACCATATGTTATTTTTATAATGCCATTTAAACCAGACATTAAGCATATTGTGCCCTTATTTGGTAGTTAATTCAGAACTGTCTCTTTGATATCTATTGTTGTTCATTCAGAACTGTCTATGTGACATGTTACCTGTTTTCCTACAGGTTCTCCTTTCAATGTGAACGTCGGTGGTGAGCCCTCGTCCAGAATGACAGAGAGAATAACTCGACACCGTGAGGCAGCAGATATTACTCACATCGGAAGTCAGTGTGAACTCAGTCTCAAGATTCCAGGTCAGTGTCCGAGTATTACTCACAAAATTAGACTCTGATGAACTATAACTCACATCTGCAGTCAGTGTGAACTCAGTCTTAAGATTCCAGGTCAGTGTCCAAGTTTTACTCACCAAGATAGACTCTAATTAATCAGTGTGCTGAGTTACATCTTGAGTATCGTCACAGAGATAGACTCTGATGAGTGTCTCTCAAATTTTAGCTCCAAGGCGCTGAGTTGTAGCTTGAGTATAACTCACAAAGATAATCTTTAACATGTGATAAAGAATATCACTAATGCAAGATTCCAAGGTTATCATGATTCTGGATTACTGCTTTAGTACATGTACAAATACTTAATCAAAGATGGACATTAGTGAGCATCTCTTAGAGGCATCACTTTCAAAGATAAGTGTTGTTTGGAGTTTAGACTGAGGTGGACTCAAATGAATATCAGTTATCGAGTCAGAATCAAACAAAATAGAAGTGATATTGACTGAGGACAGATGTTATTTTTCTGTCAGCATAAAGTGATTGGGGGCAAATTGATGAAGAAGTAATAATTAGGGGGAATAAAAAGCAAAGTATACAACTCAACAAGATTGACTTACTAATTATTTTAATTTTATGGAGAGATTAAAGCACACAAGAACAGCTCTTGGCAATACATCTTTCTAATTTGTAAGTAGTTTCTGCTAACTGCTAAGCCCTGAGTTTATATATGAAATACATTAACCCTCATAAAGTTGTATTGGATTCTTCTCTGACAATATGAATTTTTGGAAGCTTTAGTCTGCAATGAATTATTGCCAGAAAAAAGCAGAATAATTTCACAGTAATTTAAGGGAGATATAAACTGTCAATTCACAGCTAATCTTGTGATTGCTAGTTTTATTTACACAATATTTTCACATAAAACAGTGGCATCAAAACTAATGAAGAACTGATAGATGTTAATCAACAGTTTATTGAAAAAATTTCTTGTTAAGTCTCCTGTTTACACTGGTTTCAAAATTGAGTAAGAAGTCTGTACAAGCTGAGAGGTGAGATTTCATAAACAGCAATCAAGAGTGAATTAAGGAGGCTCATCAGGAAGTAACAGTAAATGACTGAAGAGTTCCGCTCGCTCCCTGCAGGGGAAGCAGACGCGATCCCAACTGATATGTCTGTCGGCTCGTTCTGATCTCCCAGTAGGATGCACAACACAAGAAGTTGGCAGACGATCAGAAGCAAGGCTCCCCTCCCCGGATTGACTTTTATTTTCTCTGCATTCCACAAATGTCTGAAGTGTGTGTGTAGACTTTGATGCCATTGCTGATGCTCATACAAGAGCCTGTTAATCTAGATTGAAAATCTTTAATGTGTCTTGTAAAGTACTTCTACAGATTGATTGCCTTTTCATCTCCATGATAATTTTTCTTATATATCTCATTTGAAATTGTTATTTAATATAAATCACCATCATTAAGGAGATGTTCTGCTGTACCTATATTTAGATGCACTATTTAAATTATCTATTTTTAGTCGCATTCTTTGCAAGATGCGCTCAATACCAAGAGGAAACTCAAATTCAAACGACAACAGGTATAGCTTGTTGCCAGGGTGAGGTTTGTTGTGGTTACCATGGCAATGTTTGTTGGAGTTTTCCCCACCTTAAAACACACCCTAGATACTGCTCAGTCTCCATGAAAAAAAATCTTATTGTAAAGCAGCAAGGAATGGTGCAAAAAATGATTGTAATACAGCAAAATGTTCTCAGAAACCCTTTTGAACCAAGCACTGGAAAACAAATTATACATTTGAAACCCATATACATTTTCCACATGAAACCCTTTTTGTTTTGCCTATTTAAAGAAGAAACATTGCCCTCCAACTTTTAGTTTAGTTTAGTTTTGATCCTCCTATTTAGTAATCCTAGGTGTGATTTTTTGTACCTTTTAATTAGTTCAGGTGTGACTTTCTGAAATTGTTTTTCCTTTCATGTTGTTGATCAAATTCAGATTTACTATGACTTTATTAAGCACTTAAGCAAATTTCATTCTAAAGCAATATCAGGCCATTTATTTGTTTTGATGTTTCCGTAGGAACCAGTCCTTTCGACATGACGGCCTCAGTGACCAGCCCCTCGGGCGTGACCGAGCTCTGTGACATTGTCAGTCTAGATGACAACCACTACAGCATTAAGTTTGTTCCCAAGGAGATGGGCGTCCACACTGTTAGTGTCAAACACAAGGACATGCACATCCCAGGTAGGTCAAAGGTCAAGGTCGCACAACGCTATGAACTTTTTTTGTAATAATAAAAAATTTCAAACAAAGAGTGATTAATTAAATCAAAATTTTAGCAGTGCTTGCCCATTAATTTTGTACAACTAGTTATTTTATGGAGGTTCTGAAAATAGACTCGGCTCATGTAAAATTTATCCAAAACATTATCTTGAGGGGAAAATTTTGTTTTAGACATCAATTTTTCATGACTCCATTGTGAAACAACAAAGTTTATTTTCCTGATGGTTAAAGGAAGTACATTTGGGAGATTTTACTGTTAGATTCAACTTATGCACATTTTTTTTTTTCAACAAGCTTGATAATATCTTGCAGGAAAAACATTTCAGATATCTATATATCTTTCATGACTTCAATGTGAAACATGAAATAGTAATTAATTTTCCCTGATGTTTACAGGAAGTCCATTTGAGTTCACCGTGGGTCCCATCACAGGAGGTGGATCACACAAGGTCCACGCCGCAGGTCCAGGTCTGGAGAAGGGAGAAATCAACCAGCCATGTAAGTATTATAAGCTTTGGTGGATCCAAGAATTTTTGGGGGATGTATGTATATAAAACATGTCTGTAAATGAAAATGCTACCTGTAATGTTGACATTTGCAAAAAAAATTATGCAGTCATAATTTATTATTCTCAAACTAAATTTTTTTGTTGTTGTCTTTTTGATTTAAAAAAAATATTTCCCCATTTGCAGGTGAGTTTAACATCTACACAAGAGAGGCTGGTGCTGGGGGTCTGTCCATAGCCGTGGAGGGTCCCTCTAAAGCCGAACTGGACTTTGATGACCGCAAGGACGGGTCATGTGGTGTGAAGTACGTGGTCACTGAGCCCGGGGAGTACCTGGTCTCTGTTAAATTTAATGATGAACACATCCCTGAGTCCCCCTTCAAGGTCTACATCACTCCCAGTATTGGGGACGCCAGGAAACTGTCTGTAGCAGCACTCCAACAAAAGGGACTGCAGGTATGATGTTATACAGTGTATAGTTCTAAAGTGTCCACAAAAGTGTTAAAAAATAGTTTATTCCTATATTTCCTTTTATGGTCTGTGTATCAACAGATAGAATTATACTCTTTATACACACGTACAACTTGGACAGAACAAATTTAAAATGGGGAAAAATTACATGAGAGATATACTAGTAGCCTGATAAGAATACAGTGCAAATTGCATTCTGAAATCGATTTATTTTATAGAACTTTTAAATATATATGCTATAGGCATGTGTAAGAAGTTGTAGAATTAATACTAATCTCTGTTTTAGGTTGGAAAACCAGCAGCCTTTGTTGTCAACTTCAATGGTGCTTCCAAGGGTAAACTCCGAGCCAGAGTTATCTCCCCATCAGGAACTGAAGAAGAGGCTCTCATCCAGGAAATAGATGACGGTAAGAGTTATCACCCTTTGATTCAATTTTGTGTTTTACCTGCAAAATCACAAAAAATAATTTGTAGTTAGTCAAATTTCTTTTGAAATAATGATCAGTGTTATAATTATTGATTTTTCTGTCTTATCAGGTGGGTACATAGTCAAGTTCATAATGATCAGTCATATAATACTTGGATTTTTATTTTTTTTCAGGAGAGTATGCAGTTAGGTTCATCCCTAGAGAGAATGGAGTCCACAATGTGTTTGTGACGTTTGACGGATGTGACATCCCAGACAGTCCATTCAGAGTCCTGGTCGGTAAAGTGGACGCTGACCCAGGCATGGTAACAGCATCAGGTGATGGACTCCGCACCGGTCAGACAGGTGAGAGGGGGGTGACCAACTTCCTTAAGGCAGGGGGATAGAAAATGAAAAAGATTATTTCTTGTTAAGTCTCTAGCCTCAATTCTAGTACAATATAGTAAAATGTAAAAAAAAAAAAAAAAAAAAAATATTGAACTTCATAAAAAATCTATAAAATTATTATCCTCTTTTTCAGGTCAGACATGTAAGTTTGTTGTCAACACCTGTAACGCTGGAGCAGGTGCCCTAGCGGTCACGGTAGAGGGTCCCTCCAAGGTCAAACTGGAGTGTAAGGAGGTGGATGAGGGCTACGAGTTCACTTACAGCCCCACTGCCCCTGGGGACTACATGATCGGGATCCGATACGCTGGCGTCAACATCGCTGGCAGTCCTTTCAAAGCCAAGATTGAAGGTAAGGGTTCAGGGGAAAAACAAAGGGACTGGGGAAAAATTTGTTTATATTGCTTATTGACTTTTCACTCTACAGTGATAAAAAACAGGAATTTTTTTTCTTGAGCAAGAAAAAATATCTTCAAAGTCCTTGACCTTCCTTTACACAGGAATATTAATCACTCGATACCATTTATCTAATAATATTTTAAAAATGGTATCCCAGTAAAGCAAACACTAGTCATTGATAGATTTCAAATTAGCAAATCATGAATTAGAAAATGCAAACAATAGTTTATGTATTATAGTGGTTTGTTGAGTTTTTGCTCCTAAATTCAATGATATAAATATAGAATTTGAGAGAAAGTTCAATGTTGATGTTACAGGTCCAGGCAAACCCAGTGGTTACCACGAGCAGGCATCTGTTGTCGTAGAAACAGTCACTAAGACCAGTGTCATGAGTAAGTTCAGCGGACTCCAGAAGTTCCAGTCAGATGCCAGTCGGTGTACAGCAGAGGGAATGGGTCTCAAGAAGGCATTCAGAGGAAAACAAGCCACATTCAGTGTGGACACTTCACAAGCCGGTGAGTATTACTCAGATATTGAGCGAGTTTCAGGCTTCACAAAAGAGCTCAGTTCACTCTGTTTATACATAAAATGGCCCTGTAGATATACCAATTGATGATTAACACTTGATGTTTCATTTTAGACATCAAAATAAAATAGAGACTTAGTGCTTTCATTTCCTATTAAATTTTTTTTTTAAATCGTACAAGTCCAGGTCTTGGAGAACTAGCGTTATGAAATTGCAACGTTCTTGAATTTTGAGGTAAACAGGTATATTTGAGTACTTTCAGTGAATAATATGAGTGCACTCTCTGATCTAAAAAATAAAACGTGTCTTTTAATCCGAATTCTTGTCTAACATGGTTTCAACTTTTAAGTCCTGGCTATATGCTCACTATGCATACAATGTTTTAGGTTGGCTTATGTAAAGAAGTTAGGCAATGGAAGTTAAGTTTCCATACTTTTCATGTGGGAAATCATTAAAGCTTTTTTCAAGAACAAGTTTACTTGAACAACTCTATTGATAATGTTTATTTCTGTTCCAGGTAATAACATGATGTTTGTTGGAATGATGGGCCCTAAGGGACCGTGTGAAGAATTGTGTGTCAAAAACCAAGGAGGCTACGTGTACAAAATTAACTATATTGTCCGCGAGCGCGGAGATTACATGCTGGTCGTGAAGTGGGGAGACCAACAAATCCCCGGAAGTCCATTCTGTGTACACGTCGATTAAAAGTGTGTCTGGATTTTATTTTAGGTTTTTTTCAAATTACGTGTGGCATAAAGTAATATATATATTATATTTTCATTCATTCATCTATTGATGAACATCGTTATATCATGTGACAGTAACATATTTTTTTTCATACCAAGTGTTCTAAGATCTGATCGCCACTGGAACAAGTTCTTATTTCAAATTGGTGCTGCTAGAGTTATAGTAATTATCGTTTTATTAATGGAATCATTTTTTTTCCTAGCTAGGGGCTATATTTTATTACAGTTGAAACTCAAATTATGCAAGTGTATAGATAGGTAGATAGAATTTTTTTTTTAATATGCTGTGCACTGTACTTGGTATATATGTGAGAGGACA
Source organism: Saccostrea glomerata (assembly GCA_003671525.1). Lineage (NCBI taxonomy): Eukaryota > Metazoa > Mollusca > Bivalvia > Ostreida > Ostreidae > Saccostrea > Saccostrea glomerata. The sequence continues at coordinate 286,897 of PRKT01000165.1, read as the reverse complement.
ATTGTACTTAATACCCGAGTTTGATAAATGATGAATTTTTTTCCAGCATGCTTTATATATATATACACTTATTCATTATGCTTGTCCATATCAAATGCTCAATATTTTTTCATAATAAAGTCTGAAATCGATCAATTTCAAAGTGATATATTTAGGAACCGAGGGCATTGTAAGGGTTTATTAATGTGAGGTGCATTAAATTGTGCTATGTACCCGTCTTGCCATTTGTAATTACCCACAAATGACACAGCATTTAGTTTACAAATTTATATATCATTGTATAACAACTTGTGTCATTGTATGGGGTTAGAGAGAAAAAAAGGAATCATTTACCTTACTACTTTTAGTGGACAAAAATTATGCTTCCCTATGTAATATATTCTTAAATAAATAATGGTCAAGTTTTGTATGTTGAGTAAATGTACAAAATATATATGAATTAATTAAAAGTTATTGCTTTATTTTCATGATATTTATATGTGTACTTTAAGTGTTAACTTATGCAATAATATGTGTTTTTTATGGATTGTTATTCATAATCGTTATGTGCAATGACAAAATTGCAAAACAAGAAAAAAAATTTCCCTTTCTTTATTTTATTGTTTTATTAATTTCCATAGGTGTACTTTTCTTGCTGTTTTGTTATTGAAATATACACATATATATATTTAAAACAATCTATTATGTCTTTAATATGCAGCCTCTTTGTTTAGTTTATAAGTAAATAGATTTTGTTCCAGCAAGATCGCATAGATTCTACAAATCGTACCAGTTTATTTTGATACAGATTTACACTTAACAATAGTGGTTTAAAATATATACATGGCATTTCTGCAAAGGGTATGTATTTTGTTAATCATGCATTTTTCACGTATAGTTAGGCTTAGACCCACCCCTTTGCTTTTTTTGACATACATGTATGGTCAAAGTTAACTGCCCTTTACACTTGTGATTACCACTAGATGTCGCATGCCTTGTATGAGAAAAGATTCTATTATGTTGCTACTGTTAATGTATGCTGATTTATAAAAAATAAATCTATTGAAAAAACGTCATGTTGGTTTTAATATTTTTCAACTTATGGAATATGAGAAATTAAATATTGAGTTCATTTAGAAAATCACCCTGTATGTTTAACCAAATGACTATGCTACAACAAAAAGGGATGACACAAACAGACTTGCAATGTCGAACATTTTCAATAGTCAAATGATGAGTTTGGAAAAAAGGTGAGGAGAATCTCGCAATAAACTACATGCTTGAGAGGGAGGGGCAGAAAATTGGGAGGGCGTTATCGACACCAAGTCCTGGCTGAGGGGGGGGTGTAGTGGCCAACTTTTTCAAGGCAAGTTACTTTCAAATCCTATTTTTTTCCACAATTCTTCGATATAACTATACTAGGGTCAAAAAGTCGAGGGGGGGGGGG
>PRKT01000165.1:190549-282787 GCA_003671525.1 Saccostrea glomerata | reverse complement strand
CCCCGATTAGAAACCAAAATCTAGATCACGCGGATTTCGATTTCTTTTACATCATTCACAACATGAATGTATTGTTAAACTTATCTTGATTATCTAACTATATTTTAACAATCTTCTAACTAGTTATATGTCTGGCAAGAAAGACATGGTTAGTTTAATGCCAAAGTGAAGTTTATTAACCCAGTAAGATCTATTTCTGATATACTAGTATATTCTGTTCAAATCTTCACTACCTAACGCCATTTCTATTCTCAATGGCGCATGCGAAAAAGAGTCGATAGCGATAGTGCGATAATGCGATGACGATAGTGCGATAGAGCACTGATGATGACACGATAAAGCATCGCATCATCGTTATTGCGTTATCGTATCATCGCTATCGCACCATCGCAGCATCGCTATCGTTTCACTATGTTTGCGATTCATCTTATCCGCAAAATTAAACACATCGTGAATGAATGCTATCATTAATTATTAAAAACGAGTAAATGCTTATACGAAATCTAAATGATTTTCTTGCATTGTGAAATCAGGGTGAAATGAAAACCATGATCGCTGTTATATACTTTCTGAGAAATCGTGAAATTTTAGCACCGTTAAATATCTCTAGTATTTACTATCAAGAAAATTAAAAGCAAGCACAAAAGTCGAATCGACTACTATGATATGTGGATCAAACAATTTTTTTTCTTCCTGAAATATGAGCTTTATCTTACAGATTTTTACTGAAAATGCAGCTTTTTTTAGGGGGGGGGTGCACAGCTAGCCGATTGACAGATGGATTCAACCAAAGAATATATGTATTTGCAACCAAAATATATATGCAACTTGTTCAATGTTTTTTGAATGAAAGACAATCGTATTTCTATTGTTTGGAATATCCAATTTATAAAGCCAATACTGATTGGGCGTTGATACTATATTTAGGTCGAAAACACAAGAAGCTAATATTTTTGTAAGGAAAACTGTACCCTCTCCATCTATTATGGCATATAAATAAAATAAACACAAAACTGCAATTTGGGTTATATCATTTTATTTATAGACACATATTTTTCAGATTCTATAAAGTTTGCGACCAATTAATAAATAACATCTAAAAAGGTCGAAAATACAATACACCAAGATAATACACATGAAAGCTCTTCTGTATAAAAAGGTATTTTTCTCAAAAAGCTCGGTTTCAGCCGTGGGATTGGGAACGTCTGACTGAATATGCAATATGTTTGTTGGTAACTTTACAGGTAGATTCATTTTGAATTGTTTAAAGCATTGGTCAACAAATAATCTTAATGAACTGAAAAAAAATGCAATTGTACCGTTTCAGTAAGTTACACATCGTCTCAAGCCACGGTCCGGAGTCCGCATATAAGCTCTCTCCTACCCGTGGCTGCTTGATCACAAAAAGTGTCGTAGTCTTGAATATTTACGCCTCTCTATTGTGACGTCATATTCAGTCAGTGGCAAGTTTTGTTTCCATCGCTATTGAAATCAACAACTGACGTCAACAGTATACAAGAAACATTTCCTTTATTTCGATTGGATATTGAAAGGTTGCGATAAAGTTCATCTTCCGATTATGCTTTACTCGCATTGGTCAATATTTTAATGAACTACGAAGAATTCTCTACTCGTTCAACCACGGCCAGAATGGGAGAGGATCGTACATTTTGGCCGTGGTTTGCGACGATGTAAGTTACATGACCAAAAGAATATCACCCCAGCTAGTGCAGTGTTCGGCTACTAAACTCAAACTGGGGGCTTTTGAAGTGGAATACTAAAGCATTTATTCGCCTTATATTTTTGAAATATTCTTTTAATTTTAGACCCTAAAAATGTAGACCTATGCAATGGCTTTTTCTTTCAATGGGATGACAAGTCAGGCTAGGACCCCCCCTCCCTTTGTTTGCAAAGATAGACATTATAAAGGCATTGAAAATTGGGGGTTGTTGTTTTTTGTAGGTTTAGCCCCCCCCCCTTTCAATTTGCTTCTACCAATGCCCGTGTTTTGTAACAGTACATTAATTATATTTAGTTATAATTTATTAAGAGATTTATATTATGGTTATGAATTTGAGGTTTCCACAAATCACCTGAAATAGAGTACTTTCATGTTATGTTCTGTAAAGACCTGCTAGGATGCCTTTAAAGACCTATTTGTAGTACACAAGTACAAGGTTTATTGTGAAATAGGTCATTATGATTTAATCATATCCAGGACAATAAGAATTATGAAAAACTGGTGTAAGTTACATCATACAAATAACAGAACTGCATATTGAAATCTTCTATGAATATTTATTGCATAATGCTGAAAAATTGCATTCTAATTTCAATTGGGCAAGGGGGGTTAAAAATGAATTGTGTAGATAGAGACTTGGGAAATTTTGGATTAATTAAGGTTCTATTAATTCATTACACAGTTTATATCTTTATAAAAGGAAAGACTGTTGGATGCCTTACTTCCAAATTTGTAATGCTTTTTTAAAAAGTGTTTCTTTTATATCAACTATAATCAAGCACATTATATGCAACAATTTTTCCAAAATCCATGCATATTAAATTATTTGACAATACTTTTGATTACAAGTTGAAGAAAAATATGATGCTAGAATAAGGATTTTTTTTTTCTCAGTTAACGTATTATAAAAAGCATACCCAAGTGAAAATTTTTTCAAACAAATCACTTACAAATTGCCTACAAATTGCTCTAAAATCACTTTAAAGTGATTTGTTTCAGTGATTTGTAAGCAATTCATCTAACAAATCATGCTTAAATCATTTTCTACCAAAATGATGACTATGATTTGCTTACAATTTGTTATGAAAGGGTGATTTGCTTGTGATTTCTTTCCCATTTCAGACAATTTCTTAGTGATTTGTTAAACTTAGGAAATTGCTACAGTGATTTCTTCATGATTTGTTGAACTTAGCCTTTCTTCAAGGTGATTTGAAAATGATTTTTTGAACTTAGTCTTTCTTCGAAGTGATTTTAAGATGATTTGTTAACTTAGTCTTTCTTCTTTTTGATTTGTATATGATTTGTTGAACTCATGGTCCTTCTTCAGAGTGATTTGAGAATGATTTACTTCATAACTTCTGCCTGGCTTGCTGATTGGTCAGTATTAGAATCTCTACCGCCAATTTTCATTGATCAGATTTGAATTGAAATGAAAGGAGTTAGATTGTGCTGTTCTAGATTCATATCTCTCTTCTTTTGTTGAAATTGATGCTTTTTCCATAACCATGCAGAATACAGTTTTAAGGTATGTATAGTTGTATTATGCTATCATTTCCTCCTTAGATTCAGTTAATATTCCAAATGTTAAATTTACATGCAATTTATTGGTTCTTCTACCAACAACAAAGTCGGTGGCAATTAATATTTGAAACAAAATCTATGTAAATCTTTAAGCTTCAGCAAAGTACTAGCTTTTCAAAGTGTCTAGACAAATATTTATTTCAGATAAGAAACATTTTCCAACATCTAAAATTCGATTAACAATTAATGTTTGTATCATATTCTGTATTTGGATCCGCCAAGTACATTTGTGTTTATCTAAAATACATGGTGCCATATCTTAATGATGACACATCCTAGTATAAGTTTATATTTTAATTATATTCTTGCTAAAAGTTTTTTGTTTACAACAAATATGCATACGTGTTTCAAATATTTGAGAGATGGTTACATTAGCATCATGCACACACTTGTGTATATCCACCTGGAGTGATTTGAAAGTGATTTGTTAAACTGAAGTGATTTGTTTGCAATTTGTTTGAAATGATTTGTTTGCAATTTCTTCGGAGTGATTTGGTTGCGATTTCAGGGTGATTTGCTTGCAATTTATTAAGAGTGATTTGTTAGCTCATTTGCATGGGAATTTGCATCACTTACAAATCATCTTCAAATCACTGATTCATTAGTGATTTCTTAAAGTGATTTGTTTGAGGAATTTTTTCACTTGGGATAGCTAGAAATCAGGAAGATATAAGAAAAAGGAAAGGTTAGTAATTATAAAATATGTCAATTTTGTAATGATCACTGTATCAAAGAAGATGAATATACCGGTAATATTTTGCCTGAATGTCCTGTTTATTAATCTCAAAAAAGAAAATATATATCAAACCATATATGAGATGTCCAAATATGTATGGCACGCCAAATTCACAAAAATGAGCTATATAGTTTCACAGTCGATAAACTAGGTTTATCGGTTGTAAAAAATAGTGAATCTATATTTTACATATGTAAACCATAGTTAATGCGATAATCTATTTACAACCGTATACTATACTTAACACCGAAAACAATCATTTACAATTGCAAAACATAGATTATCTGATAAATAAATACAGTTTTACGATTTGTAAACCATAGTTAAGAAACCATTAACTATAGTTAACGATGTGATAAATATAGTTTCACGATTTGTGAAACTATGATTAACAACTCTTAACTATAGTTTACAATTGTAAACTATGGTTTACAAACTTGAATCTATGTTTAGTTTATCAACAAAATCTATTGTTAACGCTTTATTCAGAGAGATAAACTTAGATTAGCATTCATAAACTATAGTTAACGACCGTTAAATATATTTTACAGATGAAAACTATAGTTAACGAATTTTTGACTATAGTTTACGATTTGTAAACTATAGTTTATGGTCAATAAACCTAGTTTATCAATTATGAAACTAGGTTTAGCTCATTTTTGTGAATTTTGCGTGCCATAAATGTGTACAAGCTTACTCAATTGGATTAGGAAAATTTATTCTCCATGCAATGGAATTAAGAAATAATATGTATACACCATATTATGTATGATAGTTATTTTTTCATGTATCAATTGATAGTTTAGAATTCATTCTGTTGTTTGTGTTGGGGAGTCTGACAGATAGACGCTATAGGGGCTCCATCCCCCAAAGAATATTGATCGCCATGTTTTCTTACATAATTGTAATCATGTTTATTTTTTTTCATACTGATGATCAATGATCTGTATCAGGTTCAAAGTTATTCAATATAATTATGAATAGTTTGAGATATTTGCTCTGTGTCATGAAACTGTGTCCTCATTTTAGAGACATACTATTGTGTTTCAAATGCACTGATCTTATTTTCAGATGACACAGATATATGCAACATATTGGAAGAGATAGGAATGAAAGAATACAGGGATGTTTTCAGAGAAAACATGGTAAGAAAAACTAAAGGACTGTTGTTTCTCAGTACACATTAGTATGATTACGGGTACTTATCATGATGTTAGTACCATGGTGCTTTTTAAATAAATGTGTCACCACTGAGAATTGAACTCGGTACCCTTACATTCGGAGTTTATTCAGGGTACTCATTTCACTGAGCAATTTCAGTACACTTTTTTTGCCTTACTTTCTATATAAAAATTCTGAATTCTCTATTTATCTGTGCATATGCCTGTAACTGAACTTGTGTATACATGCATTAGCAGGATAGTAGGACTGTATCAATATATCAAATATTCAATACGTATCGATATTAAAGAATGTATTGTATTGAAAAAATATGTATTGGATAACAAGATTTTCTTGTAATTCTGTGAAAAAGTTGCAAATATCGATCACTTTGTTGAATTAAAATTGATCAATAATGATATAATCATTAAGGAGATAGCACATCTCAGATAGATTTTACAAAAATAAGTAAACAACTTTATTTAGCATGTACGTTGTTTTCAGAATTATTAAGTTTCAATTTGAAGCATAATTTGTTATGACAGTGCGACAAGAATTTGGAAATGGTCAGGTTTTAAAACAAAAAGTTTTTTTTTTGTTTTTTAATAAAATATCACATCCAATCAAATTGTTTTGCTCAATACACAGCCCTACAACATAGGGTATGTTCACATCAGAGTGGGTGATTACTAGTGAACATTGACTCACAAACTTCTCATTTTGATTTATTTATTTTTATAATTAAGGTTTTAATTAATCAGACAGTATTGAAATGTAATGAGTATTTCTTTACTAAAATTAAAGATTGGGAGAACTTGAGGGCATGACAATTTTTTTTTACTTTAAAATCCTATTTTATATGCTATATCTTTGTCCAATAGCATACTGCTATTTTCCCTTGGGCTTAACTAACTTAAACTTCAACCATAAAGTGTTCCTTGAGCCAAGTTTCAAGGTTAATGGTCAAAGGCAAATCTGCATATATTTTTTTATTCATGGGTCCAAAAGAGCAATTTGAGTAAAACTCCTTCATCCTAATGTCCTTCACTAAAAATGGGGCCCTTTTAGATGATCAATATCTCAGTGATGTGCACCGGTAGTTTTTACCAGACTTGTGTCATGCAGTAATCTAGTTTGAATTTATAAAATGAAATATTGATTAGGAACGTTGTTAGAAAATTGTTAATAAATGAAAAGGTATCCAAACTATGAAACAATTAACAAGCAATCCCTGTCCATTATTTCCACAGATTTCTTCAACCATGGCTACTTTATCTATGAAAAGGATGCATATGCTTGAGAACCACTACTTAGTTGAGCTTTGTGGTCTTTAACTTGTGTTCCAATAATTGAAGGACCTTTGTGCAATTTAATGATGCCTGTAAAACAATTTTGGGGAAATACCAGCTAAAACTATATTTTTTGTCAGTTTTTCTTTGAGAAATTAAATGCAATGATTTTCATTATTTGATATTTTTTTTAATAAATTTGAAATTGGGAATATCTTGGAAAATAATCAATGGGTAGGGTACATCTGCATGCAAGTTGCATATGATCTTGAGAGTCAATAATGCTAAAATTTCTTACTCACAATTTGCAACTTCTATATACTACTTGACATGTATTTCTAACTCATATCCTTATCTTATTTTTCTTTCAGAAGATACATCTGAAGTTAATCTCAACATGTTCTTGGCGTTTTGGACTGGAGCTGACACAATCCCTCCGCTAGGATTTCACAAAAAGCTTGAAATTAAATTTGTGGAAGACCCTGCCCGTTTGCCAGTTGCACATACTTGTGATCTCTCATTGGAAATATCGAGGGGAGAAACCCCTGAGGAATTTCACCGAAAAATGGAGTTGGCAATCACTTGCGGGGGAGAATTCCATCTTGCTTAAGAAAACTCGTTGTTTTCAATGCTCTATCTACTTTAAGAAAGTTTTCCTTTATTTCAGTTTTAAATACAATAATGGCAGTGATAGTCATATCAAAGAAAATTTTATCTTCAGGGAAAGATAATACAAAAAGACATTGACATTTGTATGGCAATACAATTGTATTGATATTTGATGTATCTGACATGTGGTACTATAAAGCATGCTTTTGATTTTTTTTTGAAATTCTAGATTGTTGCATCTGTATGCCATATAAGTTTTTTTCAGAGCAGTTTGCCTTCCTTATAATCTAATTTTGCAATTTTCATTAATTAGTTGTTCCAATGATTAATTATGGTGTGCCAATAAACATTGTAATTCTGTTTGTGACTTTTTATTCATACACTTGCTTCAGTTCCATTGATGATTAGTATACAATATTTTCCATGAAAATTGAAAAAAAGTTAAACATTAGATAAAGGCTTATTCTCTGCATGCCCTTGATGTGGATTTTACAACTTTTCAATCAAGTACTTCAAAGCCTCCATGGCCTTCTCAGTGGTGTTTGGGACAGCTCTCCCACCTTCCAAAAGCAAATGATCAAAGTATGCTGCATAATCATCACAACATCCTCTTGGGCTTGGACTAGGAAATAATCTTTGAAACTCTAGCACATCATTAATATCCACTGGAAATTTATAATCTACTGCACCTGTACATGAAAATAGAAAGTCATAATGTGTTGATATTGTTTTTTATTTTAGCATTGTGAAAAACAACCAAGGTATCAAATTAAAAGGAGAAAGTGAATGGTTAAAGATATTTGAAATAAAATTAGTGATTAAACAATTCTATGCTAAAAAGAATACCAAAAATTTCAGGGTGGAAAAACATCATTTCTGGTTTTCCTGGGAGACTTCCATCATCATCATAACGTCTTTGTGCTCTGATGTAATGGTTATTCCATTCTATTTTTATCTGATCAAGTTCTTGTTGGATGATTTTCGTAAAACAGAAGCGAAGGCATTCTCTAAATTGGTAAATTTAAAAAGTCAATATGGAAAAAGAGAGAAAAAATTAAATCTGACATTTTTGCTGTAAAATTGTGATTGATGAACAAAACGTTTATTTTTCTTATTATTTCTGTAGGAAAAAAATTCCTTATTTTGAATGGTTGGTTTAGTCTTATAGTCCCAAGGGTAACGTGCTGAAATCTCGTAATAGTTTATAAAAGGATAAATCCTTAAAGTTTAAATAAAGAATCTATTTTAATCCTTACATGTGCTCGTTATTTGCTGATGAAAACATCCCTTGGTCTTCCATATCTTTGAACAAGTGTATCCAGAAGGAGATGCCCATCTCTCTCAGTGTTCTCCACCAGCGCTCTATTCTCTTAAAACAATTAAGATCTGTTTGTGAGAAACTAAAGGCAAATTTTTCAAAAGAAGTTGAAACTTTGATTTTAAATATTGGTACACAAAGAAGGTACTGTCACAAGGAATACACAACTATAAACCACTAGCAATCAACCATTATGTGCAAAGAGGCGCATGGTTTGTTTGTTTTTAAATCATTAATTAATTGTAAAAAAAAAACCCTTTATGCCTTCTGGACCCAAAAGTGGAAAAAATGAAATTATTAAAGTATTCAATCCCTAATAGCAACAGCTTCAGTACAATTAAATAAATTAAAGATTCCCATTTATTACCATTACCATTATAATGATGTGATGTGTCTTAATTTATGACCTTGATTTTTTGTAGAGTTTTTCTCCCTTTATTTTTAATTGATAAAAAAATCCATTTTAAAAAACTTTTCTGAAAATGCTTTCAGTTGTCATCTCTTTCTAATGTTTAATGCATCTTTCCACCAGTTTTTAAATATGATATTCGTATAATTTGAGCTCTCATTTAAATAAAAATGCTTTCCCCATAGACTTCAATACAAAATTTGTTAATTGACTGACTACTGCTTAGTTAATGAAATTTTTGAAACTTTAATTCTTGTGGGCAATCCTTTTCTACTACATGTATAAAATGCTTTAATTTAATGTCAGAGTATTGTGTACTTAATGGAAATTTAAGCAAAGAGAATTTGGTCCTTTTTGGGATAGAATTCCTTAAACTTATTTTACTTTTAAGGTCAGAAATGCATACCAGTAGGGTGCATTCCTGGGGTGATTTTTCAAATATTAAATAAACAAATTTAAATGATCCTGCACAACTTTAAACAGAAGGTTTGTATTCAGATGAGTTGAAATAGCACCCATGCCCCCTTCCCTTTTTTCTGATGGCTTTAAATAAATGTGTCATTCAACATTAAGTTTCACTACGAAAAGAAATGTGTCACCTTAATCTCTATTATTATTGTGTTTGGATTTTGTTTATTTGATTGTTTTTTTTTGTGATGTATGAGATTATACAATAATGCCCATGAAACTATAGTAACTTAGAAAAACTCCATGTTCATACCTGGTTAGACATTGATCTTCCTATGATTACACTCTTTTCTCCACTCATGTCATCATTATGGTACCAACGGAAAGATTTTTGAATGTCCTCAATGTATATATTCTCAGTTCCAGCATCAAGTCTCACACACCTTGGAGCACCTATGTATTGGGAAACTCTTATATGTACATGTACTACCATAAACTGAGACAATATTATGTAATTGTTTTGTTTGTGTGTTGTTGTTTTTTTCTTTGTTGTTGTTGATCAATTTTCTTTTTTTTTTTCATTATTTTTATTTTATTTCTTTTTTGTTCAAGTAATATTTTTATTTATGCATTTTATTTGTAAGTCATTCTGTATTAATATAAAATAATGTATCAATACAAAAAAATGTATTATACTTAGGAATGTTAATTGGTAGAGACTCTATATGAAATTTAAACTGGATTTACAGTTTCTGGAAATAATGTTTATCAATGATTTATAAAAGCTATATACTCAACTATTTATTTCCTCCAGGTATTTCAGGAAATAAGATGCTACAACAGACGGGTCATTGTTTGTTCTTGCAACTTTAAGCCACAGTATTCGTCTTGAAAATCTAAAAGAATATGAATTTGATCATTTACAACTGACTTAATTAATTCTTTTTATATGCAGCTACGACAGAATAAAATCATAAATTGTAAAACTTCATAAATTTGAGCTACCAACGAACACTGTAAAAACTGATACCCATTAACTTACCCACACATTGCACCATGTATAGCGAAGTCAAAAGGCTTCAACTTGTCGTAACCATCAACATGTACAAGATAATTTGGTCCATTGTTTAGATACATTCTTCTTGTCAGGCAGTGACTTGCTCTTAGATCAACTCCATCAGGATCGATTATTCTCAACAAACCCAAAACATCATCCCTGAAACAGTATAATATCATATCAACGAATTTAAATCTAAGCATTAAATTTTAACCCCTCTCCCTCGCCCCCATTATGATTTCGTTGATTTTTATTATAGAACTATCTTATTTATGTAAAACACATTATAAAGCAATAGGCACATCATTTGGATTTCGTTTATTAATCTTAATCAGATAATATACCTTCCTATAAAGATGCCATGTTTCTGAAGAAGTCTTCGTTTCATTGAACGACACCCGAGAGTCTGTCCACTGAACATCATTTCTTCCTTTGAGTAGAATATATGTGAATCATATTAAAACACATTTATATATGACACTCAGAGTTTAAAAAAAATGAGCTATCACCAAAATGTAGATGTTACTGACGATTTCCTATATTTTATCAATCTATCGAAAATGAAAGAGGTAATACTATACCTGAATAGCCCTTATTGCCATATCTACATTGTATCTCCGTCTTCTCAAGTTCAGTCTGGTCATGCGCCTTTTCAAATGTCTACAGCTAAATTATTTAAATAAAATTAATTATTATTTTATTCAGAAACAAGATGTGTTTGTGAAACATTGTGCCCCCGGCGGAAACAAAGTTCGAAAAAGCTATTCTTAGCATAATGGTTACAGTCAAGGTCACAAGGTTATTGACCTCGGTGTCGTTTGAAAGCACTTAATTAGTGAAGTAGGCATACCAAATATAAAGTCTCTATCTCCTATGATTAAAAAAATACACCAAAAGTTCGAAAAATCTATTTTTAGCATATAGGTCACAGTCAAGGTCAAAAGGTCATTGTCCTTGGTGTCAGTTGAAAGTGCTTATTTAGTGGAGTATGCATTTTAAATATGAAGTCTCTATCTCGATCTGTTCAAAAGTTATGGCGAAGGTTAAAGTTGATAACGAATAGAATAAAAGTAGGTCAAACGTCAAGGTCAAGAGGTCAAATTTGGTGGTACCCAAAGAAAGGTCATGTCACAAGTAACACACCTATGAATTATGAAAGCCATAGCCCCAACCACTCAAAAGTTATGGGCTAGGTTAAAGTTGGGGGACAAACAAACAAACAGACAGACAGACAGGACAAAACAATATACCCCCGATCTTTCGATCCGGGGGCATAAATATTTATTAATATTGAAGTTATAATTGTCACTAATAACAGATATATAAATACAAGTAGAACATGCATTTTCATTAGTCAATATTTGAATGATACAACTATAACGTGTGTTACTTTATTATTAGCCTTTTCATGTAGTTATCCAGTCATAACTTAGAACATTTAATCATAATAACATTTGTATACCTACCTTATTTTCACACCATAATTATTCCAAAGAAGAAACATGATTTCTTTATTATCATATCCGTTGAAGAAGTATTCCTGAATCTTCTCATCAACGAACGCCATGTTGTGCAATGACTGCTGGGAATGCCATCCTATCTATATAGTCGATAGAGCGATGGTGCGATGACACGATGTCGATAGCGCGATAAAACAATACCGATGACACGATATAGCATCGCATCATCACTATCGCGCCATCGCATCATCGCTATCGCACCATCGCAGCATCGCTATCGTGCCATCGCGTCATCGCATTATCGCTTCATCGCGCCATCGCATCATCGTCATCGCGCTATCGCGCCATCGCATTATCGTCATCGCACTATCGCACCATCGCTTCATCGTTATCGCACCATCGCTTCATCGTCATCGCATTATCGCGTCATCGCACCATCGACTGAAACCTCGATGGTGCGATGATGCGATAGTGAACTGCGTGGCCCTATCCGGATTCCATACAAAGTGAAGTTTATTAACCCAGTAAGATCTATTTCTGATATATATTCTGTTCAAATCTTCACTACCTAACGCCATTTCTATTCTCAATGGCGCATGCGAAAAAGAGTCGATAGCGATAGTGCGATAATGCGATGACGATAGTGCGATAGAGCACTGATGATGACACGATAAAGCATCGCATCATCGTTATTGCGTTATCGTATCATCGCTATCGCACCATCGCAGCATCGCTATCGTGCTATTGCGTCATCGCTTTATCGCTCCATCGGACCATCGCTTCATCGTCATCGCAGTATCGCGCCATCGCATCATCGTCATCGCGCTATCGCACCATCTCTTCATCGTTATCGCACCATCGCTTCACCGTCATCGCATTATCGCGTCATCGCACCATCGACTCAAATCTCGATGGTGCGATGATGCGATAGTGAACTGCGTGGCCCTATCCGGATTCCATAGGGGGGGGGGGCTAAACCAACCGGAAAAAAATGTATAGGGACTAAGCCTCAAGCCTTAAACCCCCCCCCCCCCCCTGTTCCAAAGTAACCCCCCCCCCTGTTCCAACGCCTTTGTCATTTCCTATTGTTGTGTATAAAATTTACTGAAAATGAACATAAGCTTATTGAACAATTAAAATGGAGTCCCTTTTGCGAAAAACTGAATTTCATACTTTTTATCTGTGTTATTTAATTATCCTGTATCAACTATACTTGTCGGATCCAAATTGGAAACCCGTGTAATGATTAAGATTTCGGAAGGTGTGGCGTGAAAAAAAAGATACTGAACACGACGTCAAAAGTGCACCTATCCTTCCTTCCTTCCTCTTTCGTTTTAAAATGCTGTACATTTCTGACAAATCAGTAAACAAGAAAAAAAAATCGAACAAGGTAAGGATTAATGATAAGACTCGTCTTAAAAGGCTTTTAGCACATTTACTGTGCTTCATTATTTTTTCCGATTATTATTTGTTTTAAAAATTACACAACACAAACAAAATTACATGCACGGATTGATATATATATATTTTTGGTTGTGTATTTGATTTGGAATGACATAGATATAACGAAGTTGATAAAAGTTTCCTTTGGTGTTAAATACGAGACTTTGTCCCACTCTATAAAATTAAAGGTATTAAGATTCCATTGATATAAAATATTCATCACACAATAATGATGTACACGCCATAGTCATAACTTTTTTTATTTCGAATAAAAAAAATCAAAAAAAATAATGTGTGACAAAAAAAGGTTTTATATAATGCGTGAACATATAGATACATACATGTATATAGTTTTATTAAATTATAGTTGGGGTTTATTTACATGTAGATGTATCGACAGATTACGGAGCACGTTTTAGTAATATTTCTAATTAATGTACACAGTTTTCCCTATTATCACTATGGTAATTATTCAATACTTTGGATTGCACTATAAACGCATCACAACATAAACTGATGCAAAGCATCAAATCGGCCGCAAAACAAAATTTAGCATTTCAAAAAAATACTTTCACAATTTTAAAAGCATCCATGCAAGTAAAGCACAAGATATTCAAAGCTGACATAGTGATCATTTTTATTTCAGTCTGTCTTCAAAGCAATATAAATAAATAAAATTGAAAAAATGAAATTTTAGTGCATTTGCTCATCAAATAAATTCATCAATGTAACAAAGTAAATGATAAATGATAATTTATTGTCATCAAAATGTAGATGTAGGCCTCTCAAAATGAACCATGTGCTGATACCCTGGATCTTTGTCACGTTATAATGCCCATAGTTTCTGTCTGCGGAGTAGGCTATGCTGCAAGGCGCGGTGCAAAAACAAGATGTGTTTGTGAAACACTAATGCTCCCGTATAGCAGCTTATGGCTAAAAAAGAATGTCAATCTCCAAAGGTCATAAGGTCAAAAGAATATGAAAGCCCTCTTCAAGAGTTATGACATATTGAAGTTTTTAAAAAGTGGGTCAAACTCTTGGGTCAAGGTCAAAAATATTCATACCAACTTAAAGGTCTTGTCACAATAAATACACATGTTAAACTTGTATAAAAGCCCTATAGGTAGCTCCAAACTGTTCAAAAGTTATTACTAAGGTTAAGTGCGGTATTTCTGTGTAAAAGTAGGTCAAAATTCAAGGTCAAGAGTCCAAATTTTGTGGTACCCAAAGAAAGGTCTTGTCACAAGAAATGCACCTGTGAAATATGAAAGCCATAGCCCCACCCACTCAATTGTTAAGGGCTAGGTTAAATTTGACAACAAACAGAAAACAGATAGACAAACAGATAGACAGACAGGACAAAAACAAAAAAATCCCCGGGATCTTTCGATCTGGAGGCATAGAAATTATCCTTGTGTCATTCACAGCTGTAACATATTCAAAACAACTTTTACTAGTTTAACAACTTTTCATTTTTATTCACCATGCACTTTTACCACGTCATTATTATCCGGAAGTCATGACGATTTCCTTTCATATATTTTACACACTCCCAAGCTGGGGAGTACCTATTGTAAACTCTTTTTATCTAACCATACATTATCAATTATCTGATGAGAAATGATAATAAAATTGAAACATACATGTAATAACAACAAAGTTTTCAAAATATTTTGCTCATGAATTTATACGTGTTAACATTTTTAAAAGAGTTATTTTACTTGTAATAAAAAAAATAACGTCTCATTCCTCCATGTGCACTTACTATCGCGATCACAAATAGAGAGGCCAATTATAAATTAAAAGGTAAAAATTTATTTTTTACCTAATTAGGTGCCATTTATTTTCCATTCCCAAAAAAAATATTGCACTTCTGGAAGAGTTTAAGCGGCTGGTGCAGTCTATGTAAACTAATATAACTTACACTTACCATGCCTTAACTACCGAGGTATTTAAAAACCCACTCCAGGTAGCTACAATTGTATTTTTACTCACTTTTTTGCTTTACTTGCATTTGTTGTCACACGCAGGGACGACACATTTGATGGTAAGCATCATATTTCTTACTTATGTAATACAGTCACACAGATTATGAATACGACAAAATTTTTGCTAGAAATTATGACTTATCTTAGGACGAATTTATTGACCAAAAACTAGTTTTAGTTTAGGTTTATGTTTTGAAAATAGTTTTTATTAATTTTGAAACAGGTTTTATGGTTTAATGGTTTAGCACTAAATGGAAAGTTTCAGTTAAAAAACACACACACAAACATCAAAGATGGATGACGTAGAACTGACTACTTGATTTTTTCTTACAACCTGAAGAAGATATTTCTACAACTTGTCTACATGAGAGTGTAATTGTACATGTAATACCCATGCTGAGTTCTACCCTTCTTATGAAAAAACAGGTGACAATAAAGGCTCGTGTCACTTTTATGTTGAGGCAATATTACCTTGTATATAGAATAGATGATTTCCGTGACAGATTTAGCATGAACAGACATACCCTTTAGACCCTAATTACCATGTTAGCTCCATCTTTGATATATGCATGATGATCATAACTTCAACTAACAAGAATGGATCTACTTTTATCATAGACATAAATAACATTTATTTCTCTGCTTTTATTTATTTACTTTAGTATTTGTCTTTAGGTGTACAGCATGGTCACATTTTTTACAATTGAAGTGAAACAACAATAATTACTTTTTACACAGCATATGTGCCCCGAACACTAGTCGATTCTGTCATATTGCTGCCCACATTGGTCGCATTGCTATACCAAAAATTCTGCACTCGCCATGTTGAAAGGAATTAAAACCGTCAAAACCGCACCCGGAGGTGGTTTAAAGTTTTCAGGAAACTAGTTTTAGTTTAAAGCCGATAAAGGAAAAAACTAGTTTTGGTTTGAAACTAGTTCGTTACAGATTTTGCAAATAAATGGAAAGTTTGGAAAACCGAACTGAAACCTAAACTGGTTTCTCTGAAATAAAAACGCCCTTAGTGTCATAAATGTCTTTTTATAGATTTCTCAAGTTGAAGTGTTTTTTTTGTCCAATTTTGCCCCGCAAGCATATATACGCTATAATTATTGTCTGTATTTTACTTTTAAATACATTTTTTTTTTTTTTAGAAAATCATTTAATTAAGATTCAAGCAACATTTTATATGAATGAGCAGAGACTTTATATGAACCTTAAGGTTTCGTCAAAGGTCAACATGTCAAAAAATTTATTTTTACAATGGCCCCACAACTATGTGAGGTATAAAGTCAAAACTTTTACAGTTTATTAATTTTTCCTTGATTAACAGATAGAAAGTATCACTTGATAAAAAAATACTTGGAATAATGATATCAATTGAGCAAAATTCTTCTTAAAAATGCATATATTTTCAAAAAAATACACCTAATTAATTCCGTGCTCTTACTGAAAACCATCATTGCAGAAACAAAATATGTTTATATTATCAATGAAGGGCAAGTTGGACTTGGATAGCCTCTGGAAAGTTGTTTTCCCTGTTTATTTTGTCCAAATTTTAAGACTTGAAAGTGAAAGTACAATTGCAAAATGGCAGATTCTATAGGGGTCTTGTCTTTATACATGTCATGCTTTCAATAACAGCCTTTTAGAGACCATTTACGTCCAACTTATCCTTCAATGATAAATATATATTATTTCTACAATGTTGGTTTTCACAAAAAGGACAGAATTAAGCAGGTGCATTTTTCTTTAAATATATGCACATTTTCTGAATAAATTTTCTCAAAAAATATCTTTTTTTAAATATTTGTTATCAAATGATACTTTCTATTTATTAATCAATGATATATTTATAAACTGTAAACGTTTTGACTTTATACCACACATAGTTTTGGAGCTATTGTAAAAATAATTTTTTAGACATGTTGACCTTTGACGAAACCTTCCTTTATTACGGTGTCCTGATAGACACATAAAAGTGTAAAAGTGCGTTATGAACAACGCGCAAGCGCAAAGTGACATCCTGGTAGCACGTTTTTCATGCAGTTTGACTAAAGCTATCCTACGAATGAAGTGAAATATTAGGGGCTGGCTTTAATCAGACTGGTTTGTCATGACACACCGCCTTGACTCTAACGCAATTTTACACAACAAGCCGTCGCGCTAACGCATTATTTTGTAAATCAGTTATGTAAGCGCGACGGTGTTATCGCTCTACGGCGTGTTGTAAACAACGCGTTAGCGCGTTAACACATTGAGCTACGGCGTTGTTACATTGAGCTACTGCGTTGTCACTTGCAGAAATGCTACGAGTACGTTATTAACGCGCATGCGTGTTGTAAACGAGAGAGAGAGAGTATCATCGGCCTAATTAAATGTGTGACGGTCTGTCCATTTTTTTTTCAAAGAAGCCAAGTATATCTCTGCCAGTTATTCTCCTAGCTTCTGCTCTACTGGTTGGTTTTTTGGCGATGTTTTGGTCACGTGATGATGGGAATCTCCCGCCCAGGGAACCTGGACGTCTGCTCGTAGGAAACGTAGACATCAAACCAGAAGCTTCTATATTCCTGTAAGTTATTTAAATTTCCTATTATAAAGTATGACATTATGCAATGAATATGAAGTTTTGAAAACGAATTTTATCAAAACAATTTACGAAGAATTGAATCTTTACAATTGGAAAAAAAAGAATGAATCTTTTCAATTAGATAGTGAATGTTATCAAAATAATATACATATTAATAAATCTATGCAATTGCTATTTACAAAATGATCGTAAACATGTGGAAAAAACATGGATGTTATTTAAACATGAAAAACTGAAACATAAGAACATATTAATTGCATACATGTACTTTTTAAACACTTTCAGCGACCTCCAGAAGAAGCACGGTGATCTGATAACGCTGAGGGTCTTTGGTCAGACTATCATTGTCGTCTGTGGATATGACACAATCAAAGAAGTTCTAGTTAAGCATGGCGAATCAACGTCTGCCCACCCTGCCACTTTTGGATTTTCAGAATATTTTGAACTAACAGGTATAGATTAATTGGTATTTGATTTTAAGGGGTATAGAACATCATGGCTTTATTTCATAATACATGCATTGATTATATAATACATACAAATATATATACTTAGTATTGCTTATTCATAGGTATCGCAGGGGGATCGGGAACAATTTGGAAGAATCAACGAAAATTTGGACATGACACCTTGCAAGCCATTGATTCAAGCAGTGATAATCTTGAATCCCGGGTTATGGGAGAAGTATCAGACTTTCTCAAAGAAATAGATAAAATGGAAGGTCGACCATTTGATGTGAGTAGGCTTATAAAAACGAGTCACTACAACATCATATCGTCTCTCCTTTTTGGACAAAGATTTGCCCATGACGATGCCACTCTCACAAGACTGGTGGATTTAGTGGACGAAGCCATGGATATATTTCCCGACCAAGGACTTCTGAACTTTATGGAATGGCTAAAATACGTTCCAGGAGACCCATTCAAAGTTAGAAGGAGACGATTCCTGGTTGACGAAATCTTCAAAATCGTTCAGAAATCTATTGACGAGCACAAAGAAACACAAGAAAATCCCAAGTCCTCCGATTTTATTCATAATTTTTTGAACGAACAAAAAAGAAGAAAATTAAATAATGAAAGTTTGGAAGGGTTTGGAGGCAAGTAAATCTCTCTTTCTCTCTCAAACTATGTTATTAATAAAGTAAGGCAAGCTCTATCTAAAATACTAGTAGTCAAACACTATACATGTATATGTAGTTTCTTGCCTTTGATTTCCGAAAGAAACACTAACAACAACATTCAATGAATCAGATAGACCATCCATGATCGCTTGCTTTAGATTTATAAGATTAATAATTAAATCCGAAGGAAAAATTGTTAAGTTTTTATAAACTTGTTGAATGCAAAATATTGGACTTTTTTTGGCTTCACCAATCGTACTATCCTCAAAAATAGCAACGATTTTAGATTGTTGATTTCTGTTTCAGATAGGGACCTCGTCGTTATGGGGTATGTACTGTTCTTTACAAGTACCCCGGCCATACATGAATTGTATTGGTACATTTTATACCTCTTGCACAACCCTGATGTAGTAGTACGCATGCGCAAGGAAATTCAAGAAAATGTTGGAACTGATAAGTCTGTCACTATGGCAGACCAAGACAAGCTGCCGTACTGTCGTGCAGTAATGTATGAAGTCCTACGTCTGTCTGTCACTGTTGTGGTTCCTCCGACACACACGTTCTCAGAAGATTTAACGGTCAATGGTTACACGCTACCAAAAGACGCTTGGCTGATGGCGGCCTTGTGTACAGTCAATTTGGATCCGAACATATTTCCGGAACCTGAAAAATTTAAACCAGAACGATTCATTAATGAAAACGGCGAATTGTTTGCATATGAAAAAGTTTATGCATCCTTTTCAATGGGTATGATTTTATTAAACGATATCAAACTTAAAAAAAAAATTCCCAATTATGTTCCAAATTATGAACTGTATTTCTTTATTTTAGGTCCCAGAGATTGTCTGGCAAAAAACCTTGGTAAAATGGAAATGTTCCTTTTCCTAACGACACTGGTGCGGGACTATGATATTGAAAACGAGGCTGGAAAAGCCCTTCCATCTCTGAAAGGGATGTCCAGGGGATTTCATGTTGCTATTCCTTATCGAGTTTGTTTGAAGAAGAGAGATTAAAGTAAATGTTTGAAAAGCAGCCTCATCCCTTAATGCATGGTCGCAAACCTAAACTGAAACTAAACTGAAATACAGATTTCTGTAAAAAAAAAAAAGAATTATTTTTATGACTATATATTATCATATCAATTATGTTTATATGTCAAATGCTGCTTAAAAACTGGTAATTAATAAAATCATTGCAATTTTATCACCCTTAGAAAACTTTGTACTATACAGCTGTATATTTTGAAAATTCATTGCACATCAAGTGTACATGTGTTATGTTAAAAGATACTGTACAAACACTTGTATGTCAATTGACACTGAATTGTTCATTTTGTTTAATATATTATCTTAATGTTTCTATCGAAAGAACACATTCTTCCTCAAATAAGCCGTTGTTTCTCGGCGTATGGATTGTCACATTTGCCTGTTTGTTTAAGTTGAAAAAAAGTTTAATAGGGTTGTCAACATAGGGTATTATGATTTGTATTTAAGCTCACCTAAGCCGAAGGCTCAAGTGAACTTTTCTGGTCATATATTGTCCGGCGTCCGGCTGTCTGTCTAGCTGTCCGTCTGTCTGTAAACCTTTCACATATACGACATCTTCTCTAGAACCACTGGGCCAATTTCAACCAAACTTGCCATAAAGCATCCTTGGGTGAAGGGGATTCAG
Organism: Saccostrea glomerata; assembly: GCA_003671525.1. Lineage (NCBI taxonomy): Eukaryota > Metazoa > Mollusca > Bivalvia > Ostreida > Ostreidae > Saccostrea > Saccostrea glomerata. The sequence goes on along the minus strand of PRKT01000165.1, from coordinate 262,206 downwards.
TTTTTCTACAAATAAAGGGCCACGCTATCATTCAGGGGAGATAATTCAGAAATGGTGAAAATTTGGTGGCATGTTTTAAAAATCTTCTTGTCAAGATCCATTGTGCCAGGAAAGATGAAACTTATCGGGAAACATCCTCAGGTAGTGTAGATACAAATTTGTTCAAATCATGACCCCGGGGGTAGGACAGGGCCGCAAAAGGCCGACCTAAGTTTTACCAAGATATATATATATATATATATATATATATATATATATATATATATATATATATATATATATATATATATATATATGAAAATTCTTTAAAAATCTTCTTCTCAAGAATAGCAAAGTCATGATTGATCATATTTATATGGAAGTATCCTCAGGTAGTGTAGATTTAAGTTTGTTCAAATCATGACCCCCGGGGGTAGGGCAGAGCCACAATTGCCGACTAAAGTTTAATAGAAATATATAGGAAAATTCTTAAAAAATCTTCATCTCAAGGATAACAAAGCCACGATTGATCATATTTATATAGAAGCATCCTCGGGTACAATGTAGTGTAAAAACTAAACTAATTTTTGCCTTTTTTCCTAGCCTCAGTCTTATATGAGCGATGTGGCCCGGGCCTCTTGTTTGATTTGTTATTATGAATACCAGTGAACTTCACAAATATAATAAGATGTTAGAGGTTGCCTATTTCATTAAGGTTGAATTAATTAATGTAAATGTTATTCTTCCATCAAAATATTATGAGAATTAAAAACATTATCCAAATATATTTTATATCTGTGATGCACAATTTGAAAAAAAAATTGTACAGAATTCCAGGGATCTTGTTTGTTTAAAAATACGTACAAATGGAATGAAGAAAAACAACTCGATCAAAGGCAAATATTATTTTTATTTAGAAGTTCAATTACCACTGCCAAAAGGAAATTCAGAAAGGAGAGGACAATGGAGCTTTAAGACATCTCAAAATGGATGTTTCGTTTACAATTTCAAAAGTTTTGACAGGGAACCCCTGTTGAATTGGAGTTCCCTGAAACGCCAAAGGTTCAAAATAGTTGGAAGTAATTTTGGTCTGGTAACTCGGCAACGCGATCTATCTCGCATGCTTCGAAACCAGAAAAGAAAAGCCAAAGATGGATTTAGAATAGTAAAATTTTGTCAGCAATGTTTGCCCCATCTATTTATGCGGCAAACATTTTGGAAAATTTTAAAGGTAGGTCTAAAAGACGAAAATATAAAAATAACAAACAAAAGAGAGCAGCGGGGTAAAAGAGCTCGGGTGTCCTCTCTTTGGGTCCAAATGATTTGTAATTAGAGAAAATATGCTTTGGGTGATTTTTTGCTAGTCCATTTTTCGCTAGCAATTTAAATAAAATGTTTTGCCAAGAGGAAATTTTATACCAGTTCACTCATAAAAGTCCATCTTCAAAATTAATCACTGATGCTGACGTATTTTTCAAGCCGCTCCATTTCCTTGTGGGCGCTTTCAATTTTCTTCTGCACGATGGCCTCTTCTCTTTTCTGCTGGGCTCTCTCTTGTTTTTCTGCCTGTGTTTTTTCTTGGTTTTCTAAAATGAATAAAAACACACATAGTTTAATATATAAAAAAGATAACTTAAAGAATGAAATATGTAAATACGAGTTTAGAAAATGTTGCGCAGTGCGTTATTCAGGGTTTTTTAAATAATTAAAATAATTAAACTTACCTTTCCACTTTTCAAAATCCTCTTTTTTGTCAGTGGTCAGTCGGCTAGGAGGCCTGGTTGGCAGTTTTAGTGCTGATTCCTCAGTGAGGAAAGTTAAATCGAAGGCCACTCCGCCCTTCCTCTCAGTCAAATCCTCTGTGATCAATGTCTGGCGCACCTTTTCATACGCCTTCATTTCTTCCTTCCCCATCACTCCTACCTTGTTATGTTTGCCAAGGCAACTCTGAAAGATACCCATGGTGTTTTTCAGAGTGTGTATTCTTGTTTCCAACAACGGGATTTTTGGGATAGATTATTGTGACGTCATAACTATTATTACGCCATCGTAATTGTGACGTGATAATGACGGATCTGAAAAAATGATTATCCCTACGTTTCCCTTTTCCACTAAACTTTCATCGTCGCAAACCACGGCCAAAATGTACGCTCCTCTCCCATCTGGCCGTGGTTGAACGAGGAGAGATTTCTTCGTAGCTCATTAAAATATTGACCAATGCGAGTAAAGTATAGTCGGATGCTAAACTTTATCGCGACCTTTCAATATCCAATCGCAGTATAGGAAATATTTCTTGTACATACTGTTGACGTCAGTTGTTGATTTCGATTGCGATGGAAACAAAACTTGCCACTGACTAAATATGACGTCACAATAGGGAGGCGTAAATATTCAAGATTACGACACTTTTTGTGATCAAGCAGCCACGGGTAGGAGAGAGCTATATGCGGACTCCGGACCGTGGCTTGAGACGATGCTAAACTTTAGTATACTATTATACAACACTTACAGTAACACTTTTTTAGTCTAAAAATTTTAAATTGCATTTAAACGGTTGATGTTTAGAAATTATTTTGAAGTTTTTCCTGTGCAAAAATATTTCATGCAAATATACATATTATCAACATTTACAAGTATGTACCATCTATTGGAGATGCTAATTATGCAATGCTCTTTCATATAAATCTATTGTTTGCAAGGACAGTGGGGATCAGAAAACCTTGTGAGCAAAGATGACATAGCTTAATATTTGTTAAAAAGTATTAATATTTGTTAAAAGTGTTCAACAAAATGATTTCTTCCTTTTTAGAATGTTGAGACTACACAATGCCACAAGGAAACAGAGATTAAGAATTACCACTGTACCCCAAGTTTAGGACAGGTATGTATAGAACAAGTAATTTTTATTTTAGGCATTTGTGTCTATCAATAAATTAAGTTTAGTAAATTTAAAGAAAGAAATATAAAAGAAAGAAAATATTTCAGCGCTTATTTTTTCAGTTCAGGAATGAAATCTTGTTAAAATACATCAAATAAAGTGAGATTTGACAAATTAAGTCGTTCTCTCTATCATACACATGTATTTGTTATTTACATTACGTCACGTGGCGTAGGAATACATAGTGTTGATACGAAAACGATATCACATGAGCTATATCAACGGGATAAAGGGGAAAATATGTGATAAAATGGAATATCTATCATGCCCCATGTCTAAAGGCAGTTTGCTGCCTTGAGGTAAATTACTGACAAACAAGTTGATGAAACAAGAGTATCAACAGTCTCGTTTAAAGCTATACATTTAAGATATTATATGCTCTTAAAGCATACCTCAAAATTGGGAAGAAAATTAGGGTCAGTATGCATATTGTTGGGCAAAAGTACAAAAAATACTTTAACACCCCCCCCCCCCCCCCTGAAAAAAAAATGAATATCAAATAGTACCTTAATTTTCTCTACAAAGGAAAAATGAATTATCAGAGTTACTTTAATCAAAGAGTAAATTCCAGTTAGTGTTTTTAAATGTTTAATATTTTCATATCTAGTTTATTACATGCACACTAAAAAAAAATATATATGATTCAATCTTTATATACCGCATTAGCAGAAATTTTTACAAGGATTTAATTTTGGCATTATTAGCATTGTGGTGAGATCGCTAAAATTGCATATCTCTAAAAATTAGTTTCGTTTCATTTGTAATAGCTTCTTTAGCGAGCATTTCAAAATCACTAAATGAAATCTCGTTAAAAATAAAATACCAGTTTTTAAGGATAAATCGCTAAATTTGCATCTCGCAAAAATTTCAACTTACACGGTATGACAATATATTTTTTTCAATTTTTCAGGTGCTCACTCTACCAAGAAAGAAGTCCTTCAGAGAGAGGCTGAGGAAATTCTTTGGTTTGAAATATTTTAGAGTCTCTGTGTGTGTTGAACCAGATGATGAAAGATATTCACTCATGATTAATGGCTGAATGTATCTTGGACAAAACTAACTTCTCTTATGATTGATCATCTCTACATTACATTTAAACTTCTCAGTTTCTATTTCTCAATCTTTTTATCATTTTAAAATAAAATTGAAATTTTGATGTTTTTATTGGTGTATCTATTGAATGGTCTCAGGTTTTTGAACTAATTCAGAATAAATCAGAACTCCAAATAAGAAAATATACCATGGTCATTTCATCATGGTCACGCCAACATATCCATAAATTCCTCAGTTTATGGACAAAATATAGTCAAACTTAGTTATCTCGAACTTAATGAGACTGAAAAAAAATCGAGAATAATTTCTTTTGATTCAAAATAGAACATGTAAAATACTAGTACTTAAAAACTAAGTGATTGGTACCATCATATCACTTCAATCCTTCGGCTCAAGTGAGCTTTTCCTATAACATTTTGTCCTTCGTCCGTCTAGCTGTCTATCCGTCCCTCCGTCTGTGAACTTTTCACATTTTTGACCTCTTCTCAAGAACCACTGAGCCAATTGTAACCAAAGTTGGTACAAAGCATCCATAGGTGACGGAAAATTTAAATTGTTAAAGTGGAGGGCCAAGATCCCTCATAAGGGGAGATAATTAAGGAAAGACAAAAATAGGGTGGGGTCATTAAAAAAATTTCTTATCAAGAACTAATGGGCCAGAAAACCTGAAACTTATGTGAAAGCATTTTGGGATAGTGTAAATTCTAAATTATTAAAACCATGACCCCCGGGGGTTGGGCGGGACCACAATAGGGAATCAAAGTTTAACATAGAAATAGGAAAAATAGGAAAAAACTTTAAAAATCTTCTTCTCAAGAACCACTGGGCCAGGAAACCTGAAACTTAAGTGAAAGCATCCTTGGGTATTGTAAATACTAAATTGTTCATATCATGATCCCCGGGGGTTACGCGGGCCACAATAGGGAAGTAAAGTTTTACATAGAAATATATTGGAATAAACTTTAAAAGTCTTCTTCTCAAGAATTACTGGGCCAGAAAAGCTGAAACTTATATGAAAGCATCCTCGGGTAGTGTAGATTATGAATTGTTCACACGATGACCCCGGGGGTTGGGCGGGGCCACAATAGGGAATCAAAGTTTTACATAGAAATATATGGGAAAAAATGTAAAAAAAAAATCTCCTTCTCAAGAATTACTGGGCCAGAAAAGCTGAAACTTATGTGGAAGAATCCTGGTGTAGTGTAGATTAAAAATTGTTAAACTTGTGACATGGGGGTGTACGGCAAGGACACAATAAGTATTTCAAGAGAGGAAATCTGGTAAAGAACGGCATCACCAAAGTTACTCAGAAGTGAAAGATACATGTAGATTAATAAAGATGGTTTCAGAGAGGCAGAATTTTAAACATCACAAGAGGTTTACAATTTCTTTATATTCTAGAAATTTATTATTTGCATCATTTTCACTGAAATTAAGCCAAAACAATATCAGCCAATCCAGGCATCTTTTTATTTTGTTTGTATCATCATTGAGAGGGATCTTTTAGTGCCAACGCCTACTATGATACGAGAACTCGTTGTATACTGTCTCATCCGAAGGACCAGTCCCAAATTTTAATTCAAAATTATGTTACAATAAACTTGAATCTGTTTCTGTTTTGCTTATTTTTCTAATGTTTGAAAAATATTCAAACAATAACAACATGATGTCTTAGTCAGTTTCTGATCATTTAAAAAAAAATTGAAACACTGATAAAAGTTGGTTTCGTAGGATTTTTTTCCCCATAAGGATTATATGAGAAACACTACGCTTCGCTATCTTTGCACAAATGTCTGGTAAGGTATAGTACATTGTACCTCAGTTTTGTGCCAAAAAACTGCCAGATGACACCATTCATTTCTTCTACTCTCGCCCCACAGCCTCCCCTCTCTACTCCCCACTCAATAACTCTCCCCCTCTCTCCCATCCTCTCTCTACCCCACTCAATCGCTCTCCCCCACTCTCTTTCTCCCACTTTCTCTCTCTACCCTTTTCACACTCTCTCTTCCTACTCTCCCTCACTCTCTCTCTTCTGCTTTCTCTCTTTCTCCCCTCATAAAATTCTCTCTTCCTACTCTCTCGACTCTGTCTATCTCTCTTTCAACTACCTCCCCACTTTCTCCCTCTCTCTTTATTTGTTTTTTTTGACTTAGTAACCCATTATCCTTGTGAAATGAAATATATATTCATAGTATATTGATGTTTCTAAGTTTTTTCAGAATAAAAAGAATGAAAAAACCTTATTATAGAATAAAGAGAAAATCATCCCCGTTATTATAAAAGAAATTATAGAATGTATATTCTTGATCGCTGAACTGAAAATTAAATTTGCAGAATTGTTTGCTTTTGAATAAAAATGAATATAATTAAAAATTATAAGGGCGATAACTTCAAACAACAGAATGATATTACTGCGCCCCAGTTCACAATATAATAATGGAATTTTATGTGTGCATACGTAATTTTGCTCGAAAAGTAACAATTACATTTGCAAATATGCAGAAACATGTCAGCTTACAGTGAAATCCAAGTTAAACATAATTGTTATACCTATATGAAAAATAAATGCGTTGCTTATTCCCAAATATATACACATGCGGAGAGGTCTCTATATCTACTTGATTCGACCAACATGTAGCATATGTAATTTAGGTAAATTTTCTATTCACTATTCCTTTCTCTTGCATGCATTCAGTCTACTTATATTCTATATTCTATATTTTCATAAATTTTGTCTAACACATGTCGCATGGTTATAAAATCTACTAACCATAGGTTTTAACTTAACTTAACATATTTGAATAGACAGTGTTAAATGATGAACCGTTAGGCCACTAGTTTAATTTGAGTAAGTGTTAACCTCGTTACTGATTGACGTCCTGGCCATGCTTCCAATAGAGATATTCAATCAAAATAGAGTCAAGCAAATTGAGGGCTCAAAATTTTTTTGCAAAGATTCTCTTTCGCGCATTGGAGCCCTCCTCAAGCTATTTGTATGTAACATAATATAAAGTTTGCAAATCGTAAAACACCTGAAATAAGATTCAATTCAAAGTCTGAAGGAAGCATTGAAATTATGAAAATGACCGGGTATGCTTTGGGAAGGATGTAGCAAGTATATTAGAAATTTCGAAATTACTCAAAAGATAATAATAAATAAATCCCCGCAGACTTGAGAAATGCATACAATGTAGTTCATATATATTTATATATATTACTTGAGTATTGATAGGCCAATATAAGCTCTTAATTGTTTTATATGAATTGATTACATTTTTACATATAAAATGAAACGAATCTTTCGTTTTTGCAAATAAAATGTTTTGAGTTAAAGAATTTTCTGTTAATGAATGTATTATATAAATGTCTTATAAATATGTAATGTTTTACTAAAATTTGATTTATGATTACTAAATATTTTTTTCAATCTAGAATTAAAATTATCATTAAAATAGTTTTACCTCGTGAGAACTTTTTAGATCATAAATTTATTATATGTTAAAGGAAATTGAAAAGAAATGATTAACCAGGGCTTTTTCTTCTTGAGGAGAAATTTTTTTAAGGAAAATTCTCCCCATTTATATCTATGTAAAACTTTGCTCGCCAAAGCTGCTTAATTCAACCTGAGGGTAAAATTACTATGCATACTATTATAAAAGTTCTTTCTCTGTCGCTCTCTTTCAACTTTTTATCTATCAATATTTATCATAAACCTCTTGTGATCATATATAATATACATGTATACGAAACAATAGTTGATTCAGGTATTGCATGGACAGAAAAAAAACCTTCGCCACATTACTCAAGTAAATTATTTTTACAGTTTGTTACCGAGTATTATTAGTTCCCCTTCCGGTGAAACCAGATGAGACTATAGGTTTCCTCTGCGTCTGTCTGTCCCTTTTCTTTATGTGGTTGTTGCTAAAAAGCAGAACGGAGCGGAAATCGGATCGGAACGGAACATTTATTTAAACAAATCGACAAGTGCATTACATGTGTCAAGATATTTCTGCCCCCTTGACTTTGACCTTCACGATTGACCTTATTGTAAAAAAAAAAATTTTTGGCGATAACTTCTGAATGACATACATGTATTAGTGGGTGCATATTTTTCACAATATGCCATACAAATGGCATCTTACAATGACACATACAAAGATGCCGAAAGCGGGGAACCACAAATCTTTGAATCTTTGATGGGACACATATTTCGGGTTTATCGTAGCAAAACATGGACACTGCTCTTCTTCTATAATATTGAAAGGTACCCATCTCTTATCGGCAACTCATCCTATACTACTGAAAAAAACAATCATACTTTCACAGATTCTTGAATACATGATGCCATTGTGTCCTTTTACTGTTATTTTATGTTTAGATCTGACACTAATTTGGGGTCTCCCAGAATAAAAAGGGTCTTTGCCATTATTATCATTTAGTGTTCACAGCACCTTTAGTTTGGATACATTATGCTGGATATAATGAATATAAGGCATACATGTTTTTTTTTTAAAAAGCATCCATTTCGGAGTTTTGGGAAACAAATGAGTAGTTTGAGGCGTATTGATCAAATTTAATGGAGACAAGGCTTGGAATTTTGTGTTAATTTTTTTTTAATTATAATTTATAATCATATTTATTTTCATGAGATGTAAATAATTGTTATCTAAATAAATAAGTCGAGAATGAACAATTTGACGAATTAAACAATCAATGTATCAAGAAAAGATACATTGGCCACTGGGATAATTTCATCCACAATATCAAACGATTAATTTGTTGTACTCGGTGATATATCGGTTTTAAGTAAAATTTGTTTTGGACAGAATGAGACTATTTTGAACCAAAATGGCGTTTCGAACGGAAGTGTGCCATGCTGTGACGTAAAGCTCGAGAGCCCCCTTTATGTGGGAAGATCAAGTACAACTTGTAACTAAAATCAGTCAACAATTAGCACATTGTAATCCTTTTTTTACACCTGTGACAGACACAAGTGATTTGTAAATACATCTGTCACGCAGCTTTGTTTAATATTTATATAATCCAAATATATTACTTTTGACCAAAAAAAAAAAAAAACGAATTACATCAACGTGTTAGATTGAAGAATTCAGACAGTGTTGCAATAATGACACGCTCTTTATTACTCGTCTTACTTCTATTTAACATAGATGAAATGAAATTTGCTGAAGGCCACAATGATCTTAGAAATGTGGCGTATGGAAAACCTGCAGTTCAAAGTTCGGAATATTATACCCGACAGTATCCAGCCTCTAAGGCTGTGAATGGTCTTCTTTCGGACTTCTCTCACACTAGCACTGAAAAGACACCTTGGCTTCGGATTGATCTTGGAAGGAATTACAAAATACATGAAATAGAAATCTTTGTTAGAAACGACTGTTGTGGTACGTATTCAACATATGACCCCTAATTATTTTTTTTTCAGATGGGGTGTCAGAAAATGGGGCGCATGCGGCTGCAAAACATTCAAAAGTGTGGAATTGTATTACTAAATTTTTCTCCAGACTTTCAGACAAAAAGTTTCACTACATTATTTCAATGTTTTTTTAGTAGTGGTTGATTGGTTTTCCTTTGTTATTTTTAACGAGAGAAACCAACGAAGTTGCGAATTCGAGAGACTAGAGGTAGAAAGACGTAGTGTATTGAGGATCTTTACATGGGTAACCATAACTAAAAAATAGATAATGCTTTTTATTATATGATTGAACAATTTCCCTCTCTCTGATTGGATGAAATCCAACAATATTAGAAAAATACTACGTTATATTGACCTGCACGTGACCTTCCAGGTCAACACAAATACAAGGAATCATTGCAGGTCAATATAATTAATCACGTGACCTTCCAGGGCAATATAAGGAGTTATTGCAGACTTCGGGCTCAGTGAATTTTGTACTCCTCACGTGTCTAAATCATCGTATTGACCTAAAAAAAACAGCAATAATTGTTTAATATTTAAATACCTATGCCCTCGTATGACAGCTTATGGAGAAGGTTTAAGTTTCTCAAAAGGTCAAGGTCCAAATTACTGTTACCCAAAGAAAGGTCTTGTCATAAGGGATTTGAAAGCAAAAGGTCCAAGTTTTCAGAAGTTTTGATCAAGACTAAATTTTTTTTTTAAGTGGTTCACACTTTTAATTCAAGGTCAAAGGGTAAACAATATTTATTCAATTGAATATTCAAGTCTTGTCTTGGAAAATACAAATGTTCAGCATCAAAGCCTTAGCAGCAACATACTGTTCAAAAGCCATGGCCAAGGTTAAAGTATGGTAATTTTTTGTAAAAGTGGGTCAAACTCTAAGGACAATGTGGAGAATCAAATTTGTTGGAACCCCAAAAAAGGTGAAATATGAAACCCATAGCCCCAATTTGTGTTTCATACATACAGACAAACGGATGTAAAAACTATATATACCCTCGAATCTTCGATTACGGGGCATAAAAATGATACTTAGTAAATGTTGATGAGTCTTATATTACTTTTTAAGTTTTAAATTCAACATTTATCGTGCCAAACCACGAACCTTTCGATTTTCATGCATTATCCAGTATCCATGAAGTCTGTATTTAAAATCATAGAAATACAATATCTAAAAAAAATATATTTTCCATTTTGTTAGCTGGCCAACTTCATGACCTTGACGTAAGAGTGGGCAAAAGCATAAACGACATGCATCTTTGTGGACATTTCACAGGATCTACAAATGTGGGCCAAAGGATCGATATTTGGTGTCCATCGAATACAGTTGGTCGTTATGTACAATTGCAGATCGTCATGGGATGGGCAAACGCACTATCCCCAGCAGAAGTCATTGTTTGGGGACGTTTGTAACCAAGATAAAATTGTTAAAAAATGTTCATTTTAAATATAGTATAATAAAATAAGGTTTTCACTTCATGATGTTATGTCCTCATGGCTTCATATTTTTAAAGGTATATATGTTTTTACAAGAATATTTACTTGTATTAATACCAAACGTACGGTTACTAGAAATCATTGTTCACCGTTCTTAATGATAGAAAGGTACCGGTGTCTTCTACCCATCCCCACTTGTAAAAATTAATTTGCTTTTACAGTAATTAGACCAATTTCACCCCCTCTTAGATTTACCTCTTTTTGTACATCTTATTCAATTCAAATTATTCTCTCAAAACCATATAAATGGTACATAAGGTACAAAAACATAATTATAAAACATATACATTGTATACATATAATACAGTGGGTCTAGCAGAAGTTGATAACTAAGGAGAACAGACAATTCTATTAATTTTAAAAAGAAATGTACATATCAATTTTTTCAAAGAATCAATATCATTTTTGCACATGACTTCACAAAAAAGACAAAAAATAATGAATAAATTTATTAAAAATATTAATTATTTCATTATATATTCAAATATGGATTATAAGAAAAAAAAGTAACTTGTTTCTAAAACATAAAATTAAATTGATTAAATGGAAGGATATGGAGATTACGAACAGTATTCAATATCAGAGTCCATAAAACAATACAAAATAAGAGCAAGCACGGACCCCCGAAACAACAGAGGTGGGATCAGGTGCCATGGAGGAGTGAGCATCCCCTGCTGACCGGTCACACCCGCCGTGTGCTCCTTGTCATGATCGTGAAATAACAGAAAAATCCGTCGTCAATTCAGTGTATAAATAATGGACTAACAATAAGTATGAAAAACGTCTGTCAGCATTTGCAATTGGCTAAATGATAAATTGTATTTGCTGACAAGGTCATTGTATCGACCATAGAACTTACGAAATGATGACTTTAAACGAGATTGCTGATATTCTTGTTGCATCAACTTGCTTGTTAATAATTTACTTCGATTTAGAAATTGTTCATACGTAGAACATGCCCTTGCGTATCAAATCAACTGAGATATATATACTGCGTATACAGGTGATGAAGGTATATTGCTGCATAAGGAAGGGAAGTTGACGATAGAAAAGTTCAAGTCGTCACGTTCATCATATAGCTTGGTTGTTACGTTACCATTAACGTCTTTTTCAAGTAAAATATCCAAGTATGAAACAGATGTGTCAGACTCTGTGGTATCTTTTATCTCAAGCTCTCCTGGATATATCGTATCGACGTAGGAAAGGAAATTACCATTGTTAATTGACAAAACGTAGTTGATATATCTGAAAGTCGAGTTGAAGGGCACAGCAAGTGTTTTTTTTTTTTTTAAATTCTTTCCAAGCATAAGATTTTGCATAAATTCTGCTTCATATGAATACAAAAATAGGTTTGCTAATAACGGAGCGGAATTGGTACCCATGGGAATTCCAATAGATTGTCGGAAGACCTGGTCTCCAAAAACCACATAGATATTGTCAATCAGAAACTCAAGCATCTTCTTAATGTCAGTTTTAGAGTACGTGTGTGTGCAATGAAAATCTGTTTTAACAAAATAATTTTGCAAATGGCCGATGACCAGGTTAGTAGATTTACGAGTTCCATTTTTATTAAAGAAGCATCTGTCAATGATATCAAAAAGCCTGGATTTCAATTTGTCATGGGGAATTGTTGTGTATAAAGTTGGAAAGACGTAAGTTTCTAAGCTGTTCATTTTGGTAAAATCTTCTGATTTCAAATCGTCCAAAAGTTTTTTGGAATTTCTTAGTATCTACATCTGATTCACACCACTTCTTGAATATATAGTTGCACAGTACTCTCGAAGTTTTACCTTCACTTCTGTCAACATCTTAGTGAGAAGTAACGAAAGAGGCTTGGTTGAACATTTACTGGAACCCGCAATGTATCTTTGTTTGTAAGGATTCTTATTAAGTTTCGGAATCCATTATATATAAGGAAGTTCAAATTCATTTTGGCACTGAGGAAATTTACAGATATTAAAAACTGACATATGATTTTGAAGAATTTCTTCCTTAGAAAGGGAAGTATGAGTATAAGTAGGAATACCACTTGTAGAATTAAATCCAAGTTCTTCTAGAATGAAATTTATATAATGAGCTTTATAAACGAAGACAATATTACCTGCTTAGTCGGCAGGGTCCAGTATGTACTGATCGTGTAATCTATCTTATTCTTTTTTCACTTCTGGTTTAATGAACACAGAAGAATAGATAGTTTTCATATTGCCCCTCAATCTTTTAATACGTGACTTTAACCTGGATCTGATACATTTAATCCAATCTGACAAGGTGTCAACGTCTTCTTTTTCATATCTGTCCCATCGTCTGGCGTAATTTTCAACAGAATCCATAAAATTATGAAATTATGAAGCCAGTTGATGAAGGATCGGGGTTCCCTATATTTAGGACCTTTAGAAATTGGCCCTACGAAAGCTTATTAGGATCACTCAATAGAGAAAAAAAAGGTGTCATAACGCTTTTGGAAAAGGCGTAATAAGGCAAAAAAACGTTATATCACCTTTTGAAAAAGCTTTATTTCGCCTTTCCATTCCAAAAGGCGTTATACCGCCTCTTTTTAAAAGACCTTACATGTAATACGCCTCTCTTTAAGGCGGTCCTGTCTAGCTGTTTGAATAACCATTATTCCGCCCGTTCTTTTGATAGCCCCCGAAGCCTTCCCACTCAGCTGTCCAAACTCGAGGGGGGACTTCTTCTCTGTAAAACTTTATTAAATTATGAAATTTGTATTATAATATTTAAACTATGCAATTTCTGAAAAGTGGGAGTGGAGGGTGGCGGCTACCCCATACGCACTCCTACTACCTTCCTGATTAAAACGGAAAGTAGAAAGATGTTATTTCATGTTAATAAATATATGAAAGATTTAATCAAAACCATCCTTATTTATGCAATTCTCTATATTCCTGCACATCTCATTCGTTTTAAGAGAAGCCAATACTCTACTTGTGAAAATTCAGGATATAGGCAGAATCATCTTAGGGCTTTGCTTGCCAGGTATAATTCAAACTCATGTCATTTGAAAATATATCTTAGTTCTTGGAAAAAAAGCAGGCAAATTATTTGCATGGGTATAATGAGCAATTCAAATCAATGACCCTTGGTAGAGGAGTGGTTGGCATTAAAGAAGGTCTTATTTGGTTCACCATTGAAAATACATTAGGCATTTAACAATCTTTTTTCCTAGAAATCTAATTACTACGTGTTTAAATAATTTTTTTTAGAAATAAGCCCTTTATATGATTGTGAAATTCATGTACCGAAGTTAAGACCCCCCCCCCCCCTTCGGTTGGGCTAAGTAAGTCATGTATTGAAAATGAAAGGCGTAATAACGCCTTTTGGAGAGGTGTAACAACAAAGGCATGACAGCAAAGGCGTAATACCGCCTTTTAGGTAGGAGTAAACATTTAGGCGTAATAACGTCTTTTAGGAAGGCGTAACAATAAAGGCGTATTAACGCCTTTTGGAATGGAAAGGTGCAATAACTCCTTTTGAGAACTCTTAATAACGCCTTTTGGAATGGAAAGCGTAATAACTTCTTTGCAAAAGGCGTTATAAATTTTGTTTTTCGCGTCGTTACGCCATTTCAAAAGGCGTTATATTTTTTCTCTATTGATTGATTCTAATAGGCTTTCGTACAGGTCGATATGTGAATGTCTACGTAAGATAAAAAGAGACTGTATAATTAAGTCTCATGATTTACTTGAAATAAAACACTGGAGAAAAAGATTAATGTGTAAGTCGTAATTACAGTGCAAAAACTTGCTCCGTAACACTAAAAGGGGTGTTGCTAAAACGCGGAACGGAAAACGGAAAATTTTTGTCAATCAAATAACCTAGATTCGATTTAAATCAGATATAAAAGCAATATTCTTGGAAAAAAATCATATCTAATAAAATTTATCATAAAATATACTGAGAGGAAAAAGAAACGCATATAAAGAAACGCAAAATAACTTAAAACAATTACTTCGAATATGTTTTCAAAAATTGTTTTCAAACATTTAATTCATCTTCAATCATCAAGTTACCAAAAATCTTGTATGACTTTGACTGATATGTCGATACCCCAAAATAATCAAAGTAAAAATTCTCATCTCCCTTGCGCATTGGTTACAGCCTTGATTCTCCATCATAGCATTTAGTTTTCTCATAGGATTATTATTCAACCCTTCCGACGATAGTCTTATTGGTTGAGAGTAGCTGTAACATTCTAAAGCCAACAAATCCCCCGCCCAATGAATCCAATGAATTCAGGATAAAATTTACAGAATCCAGTTGGTTAAGTACACATGAATGTTTGTAAGAATGTCTCGTTGAACACTGACTACATTTTTCCAGCATGAACATGCTAAAAACATTACGTATACGACGTGTACGTGCGCGTGTGAGAGTAGAATTGACGTAAGCTGCCAATATCGCGAACGAAATAAGAGCAGATAGTTTCTGTCAGTATTAGGGTGAAAATTATGAGTATGATTAACTGCTGTATAAATATCGGTTTCAGTGATAATGCCTTGACGATAATTATGCTGTGCACTGTACTTGGTATATATGTGAGAGGACAATTGTACTTAATACCCGAGTTTGATAAATGATGATTTTTTTTCCAGCATGCTTTATATATATATACACTTATTCATTATGCTTGTCCATATCAAATGCTCAATATTTTTTCATAATAAAGTCTGAAATCGATCAATTTCAAAGTGATATATTTAGGAACCGAGGGCATTGTAAGGGTTTATTAATGTGAGGTGCATTAAATTGTGCTATGTACCCGTCTTGCCATTTGTAATTACCCACAAATGACACAGCATTTAGTTTACAAATTTATATATCATTGTATAACAACTTGTGTCATTGTATGGGGTTAGAGAGAAAAAAAGGAATCATTTACCTTACTACTTTTAGTGGACAAAAATTATGCTTCCCTATGTAATATATTCTTAAATAAATAATGGTCAAGTTTTGTATGTTGAGTAAATGTACAAAATATATATGAATTAATTAAAAGTTATTGCTTTATTTTCATGATATTTATATGTGTACTTTAAGTGTTAACTTATGCAATAATATGTGTTTTTTATGGATTGTTATTCATAATCGTTATGTGCAATGACAAAATTGCAAAACAAGAAAAAAAATTTCCCTTTCTTTATTTTATTGTTTTATTAATTTCCATAGGTGTACTTTTCTTGCTGTTTTGTTATTGAAATATACACATATATATATTTAAAACAATCTATTATGTCTTTAATATGCAGCCTCTTTGTTTAGTTTATAAGTAAATAGATTTTGTTCCAGCAAGATCGCATAGATTCTACAAATCGTACCAGTTTATTTTGATACAGATTTACACTTAACAATAGTGGTTTAAAATATATACATGGCATTTCTGCAAAGGGTATGTATTTTGTTAATCATGCATTTTTCACGTATAGTTAGGCTTAGACCCACCCCTTTGCTTTTTTTGACATACATGTATGGTCAAAGTTAACTGCCCTTTACACTTGTGATTACCACTAGATGTCGCATGCCTTGTATGAGAAAAGATTCTATTATGTTGCTACTGTTAATGTATGCTGATTTATAAAAAATAAATCTATTGAAAAAACGTCATGTTGGTTTTAATATTTTTCAACTTATGGAATATGAGAAATTAAATATTGAGTTCATTTAGAAAATCACCCTGTATGTTTATACACCAATGGTATTCAAATATTTTATAAAAAGAAAAAAACTTGACAGCGGAAGGTGTAGGTTTTCTTAATTCTTCATTTGATTATTTAATTCTTAAAAGATATAATACCCCATCTCCCTTCAATATACCGTGTTAAAAAAAAAAGATGCATGTAATTGTAAACTTGGATTGGTCTCTGTTCGAAACCCGAATGGTTTGAAGAACGATCTAGCTAATACCAAGAAAAAAGACCTTCCGGGGAAAACAGTCCGGAGCAGACCAATTTTTTCTGGTTCTACAGAAACGCCGACAATAGAGGATTGACAGCAGCTGACAATAAAAAATCTAGTCATTTAAAGCAGAGCTCACTTCAAACCTGTCACCGGAACTACAGTTTACGCGTCCCCGAAGAGCTGGGCTTTGTAAAGTTTGTTATTGAATTAGGAATTCAAGGATGCGTTCTCCATATTAACGACTAATATTTCAGTTACGGTAATATTTTTTCTAAATTATGCTGATGAGGCGTATTTTTCCCACAATACTGAAGACATTACTGTACCCCAGCAGTAAAAAAAGAATATCAGATCTACAGATATATTAATATATTTATCATGTTTATTGAGAGCAACAATAAATTAATTAAATTATCACGTGATTATGTATGCAAATCAGGTAAACAGGTAAAAAAATTTTAAATGAAGTTGTCACATTTTATAAGATTAATTTTAAGACCTACCCAAGGTCAAATGGCATGAAGTTTTAAGTTGAAAATAAAACATGCATGTTAAAAAATTCGGAACATACTAAACTGCTAAAGACCTGATATACTAAACTATATACTGATATTTTGACCTGATGAAAAAGTATCACTTAAAATTATTAAATTAAACATTCTGTATCAATTTTTGGGAGACAATTATTGATGATACTATACTAAAATACACTTCTAGTAAATAACACTGAGATTTTTAGGTCTTTAGTATATCAGGTCTTTAGTATGTTCCAAAAAATTCCATATTATTATATGTATGTTAGAGGGAGTAGGCTTTTAAAAAAAAAACAGTGCTATTTGCATCTTATGCTAGTTATTTATAAAAATCAAGGTCTTAAAACGTGAGAGGGACATTTTTAATGGTATATATTATCAAAATTCAAATGACTGAGGCTTGTTTTTTTTTTAACCTAACTGTTACACTTGCCAATCATCTTGATCATGTCAAACCTGTAAGCTGCCAATATCGCGAACGAAATAAGAGCAGATAGTTTCTGTCAGTATTAGGGTGAAAATTATGAGTATGATTAACTGCTGTATAAATATCGGTTTCAGTGATAATGCCTTGACGATAACCGAGGTGGCATGATGAAAAGCACTATCTTGATGTTACGCACCAACGTCACCGTCCACCCCGTCATGGTTGGTTGGAATCCTTTTAAGTTACTATCTGACAACCGAAAATAACCTTTTTTGATTCAAAAGTTGAAACAAACTGCACAGCAACATGTTTTTGCCTTATTATTCACTTATGCAATTCAATTACAAGACCCCATGTAACTTCCGTCAGCCATACCATGATTGCAAAAAAATTATAAGAACTGCAAATATGCAAAAACGATGGTTATAACTTTAATGCATCGTTTGGCACTACAAATTGTGATCTCAAAATTGTCATCATAAATATGCACATGTTTTTGGCTTTTTATTGCTTTCCCCACGTGACGCCATACATTTCAAGGTTGAGTAGTTTTGACCACCGATGCTAGTGCAAAGTAACCAATATACCCCTCTGACCAATTTTCAAATTTCTCGGCTAAAATATTCAAAATATTTTCGCATATTTTGATCTCATGCGTTTTTTTTCCTTTCAGTAGCATATGTCATGAATGAATCATGCAAACCCGCAAAACTTGCATGTGTACCGCGCAATGATCTGTAAAAAATACATACTAACCAGACTCAAATCGAATGGATTTTTTAATATCCATACCCGAATATCCATCTGACGGTTAGAACAAACTCTTTTTTTAAAGGATGACTTCACTTTACGTTGTGTTTTGGGTCTTTTTCGGTCGCTGCTGTTGCTTTTAAATCTTAACTTAATTTCACTTTAATCAAAGCTACTATATGATCAAATAAACACCTAGCTGGAAAACTGTTACAGTAGCTCTCCGAAAAATATACATTGACAGACCGATCTGTCAGTATATATTTTTCGGAGAGCTACAGTTCTGCAGCTACATATGTAATATCCCGCGTTTTTAAGGATATCTCCACTCTAAGTCTTGTATTCTACTTGATCTAAAATGTTTTGTTAATGGAAACGCATTAAAAAATCCAATCTTGCCTGTGGTAATAACACCATCGATCAAAATGTATATATGTACTCTCGACCAAAGTAAGGGTTCTCTTGCATTGAATAATATCCCTATGAGAAAGATAAATGCATTGATATACTGTAGATGTACATGTATATCATATTAAGTTTAAAGTCTATTGTATTGAATATTGAACTTAATGAAAACTAGAGGTGCTGTGAGGAATGAGCTCACTAAATGATACCCACGCCTCCCATAATGTCCATGTTTTGCTATTGTTTTATGGTAATGTGTAAAGAGGAATAACTCGTCCCATCAAATGTTATCCAAAAGCTTCTATATGTGACGTCATAGGATATAAATATAGATTAATAGTGGTTATTTTGCTGTTGTCCAAAAATCTGGGGAAAAAATTGTAGAAAAAAAGACTAGTTCTCATTCAAATCTCTGGGAAAAAATATGTAAAGAGAAGACGTAGAGAGTGAGTTTTTGTCATTGCAAAATAAATATTTTCTCATTCTTTAAAAAGAAAATTCGGTTCTTTGTCAATTATCACGTGAATAATTTCTGCTAGCTTCACAATGCCAATATATGGGCTTATTTTGTATAAACTGGGATGGGAGAGCTCAAAACTGCGAAGCGTCATTGAATGAATCAAAAATAGAATATTATGGTTTAAATGGTTGATATCCAAAATATATTTAAAATAACGAGCTTTTAGTCTCTCTCATTAAATGAATTAATGCATTGTTCAGATTATTGTTATGAGGATAGACATTCCAATTCTTTTAATAATTAACTTACAGTATTTCTAATTTATTCAAATCATTGAATGCGCCAGCCTCTATTGTCGTAATGCTGTTGTTGAGAACCACCCTGAGAAAAATGTAAAGAGTAAATATCAATTAGGTAGAAATATATCACACCCTCAAACAATCATAAATGGATGCTGTCATGAGACTGTAATACCCGCACTAAGGCCTTTAAATTCACACTCCTACATTTTAGGCTTTCCAAGGAAAAAGTAAAAATAATTCTATAATTTACACAGTAAACGTATTCGTCAAATTGACTATGAAAATTCTCTGACAATGTGGCTATGACTCAGATCCTCTTACATGTATTTTATATGCTAAATTCATCACCAGTCTGAAAAAAAACAGAATTTAATTAATGATGTAAATTAGATTTTGATAAATGTTTAGTTCATAATTGGAACTTTTTAAATTTACTACTGCCCCCCGACACCACACAAACACATCAATGGCATCGGAAGCAAAAAGGATGGGGGGACTAATTGATAGTGGGGCGGGGGGGGCTAAACCAACAAAAAAGGTAAACCCCAATTTTCAATGCCTATATAATGTCTTCGGTTGCAAACAAAGTCGGAGGTGCATAAAAACGTAATTTTTCGATCCCATTTGACCCCCTGGGGCAAAATCAACATTCTGAACTTTACTGAACATCTACATACCACAACTAACCATCTCTAAAAAGATGATTAGGCTAATGAGTAAAATGTAGGAAGAGTTCAGGGAAGTCCGGGGTGAATAAAAAAAACGTCATTTTCGACCCCCATTTGACCCCGGGGGCAAAATCAAAATTCCAAAACTGGGCTTTCCAAGGAAAAAGTAAAAATAATTCTATAATTTACACAGTAAACGTATTCGTCAAATTGACTATGAAAATTCTCTGACAATGTGGCTATGACTCAGATCCTCTTACATGTATTTTATATGCTAAATTCATTACCAGTCTGAAAAAAACAGAATTTAATTAATGATGTAAATTAGATTTTGATAAATGTTTAGTTCATAATTGGAACTTTTTAAATTTACTAATGCCCCCCGACACCACACAAACACATCAATGGCATCGGAAGCAAAAAGGATGGGGGGACTAATTGATAGTGGGGCGGGGGGGGCTAAACCAACAAAAAAGGTAAACCCCAATTTTCAATGCCTATATAATGTCTTCGGTTGCAAACAAAGTCGGAGGTGCATAAAAACGTAATTTTTCGATCCCATTTGACCCCCTGGGGCAAAATCAACATTCTGAACTTTACTGAACATCTACATACCACAACTAACCATCTCTAAAAAGATGATTAGGCTAATGAGTAAAATGTAGGAAGAGTTCAGGGAAGTCCGGGGTGAATAAAAAAACGTCATTTTCGACCCCCATTTGACCCCGGGGGCAAAATCAAAATTCCAAAACTTTACTGCACATCTACATGGTAACAGTATCTATCTCTTAAAAGATGATTAGGCTAATGAGTAAAATGTAGGAAAAGTTCAGGAAAGACATGGTTTTTTGAATTAAAAAACGTCATTTTTCGACACCAATTTCACCCTCTTGGACAAAATCCAAATTCTGAAATCTTACTGCACATCTTACAATGTCATCCCGATTTTTTTAATGATTATAAGGCAGATCTCTCCTCCTTACTCAAATTGTCGGGAGTTTTGTCTGGCATTGAAAGGAGCTTCTCTATGTCTGACTCAACGGCGTCAATATACGACTCAAGCGCGCCGCACTTGCCCGGTGTAGGTTCCCATATCTATAAATCAGTTTTGGATTTTGGCCAACTTATAACATTTGACAAACAAGATAGTTGCCCGCGTAGCGCAATGTTTAGAGCGTCTTCGCGCTTGAGGTGCATAGTTAGGTGTTTATTTGAATCCACCTTGGAGAAACCTTGAGGTCACATGACACAGAAGGTGTTGGCAAGAAAAGGTTCCCCACTGTTCTTTATTTCTGTGTACCGAGCATAGGTTAAAATTTGTAGCCCTCGCCACGAAGTGGTGGTGTCTCCATAGAATGAAAAAATTCGGGCGTTAAACAACATACAAACAACCTTTAAAAACACAAACAAGTTGACTACAACTTCTCTTATTTATCTGATAATATTCCACTACCACCTGCATATATGGTGATTACATGTACTTCTTCTAACATTATGAATTCTTTTAAAAACTATGTTCCGAGTACGATCAATTTTAAAAAAAAACGAGACAGACCACTGACACATAAGTTGAAATTACAGAAATTTTGACAACCTTGTTTTAAGTCGGCATTTTCCAAATTCTTAATTCTTTTTAAAAACCTTGTTAGCATACATGTAGATAACGTTACATTTGAATATATTTTGGCTGACTTGTCACTTATCATTTATGTAAGGCCGTTGTTTTTTTAACTGAATTTGACTACCGTCTACTACATTTGTAGCTGCAGAAGTGTAGCGTTATGGGTTTATATTATTGGTCTTTGACGATAACGCTACAGATCCCGTAATGAAGTTTATTATTCCATTGGATGCAGGATTGGTTGTTGTCAAGGGTGCAGTTCTCTATGGCCATGACCCTGGCGTGATTTGTTTTCGAATATGTCGATTTACGTATGGGCATGATATTTGTTTACCTTTCAATGTGTCCATCCATCTAGAAAAAATCGACTTTTATCGAAGGAAGAAATACTGTGCTGATATTTTCCGAAAGTTATTTTCCGTAGGACAAGTAGTGTCACTTGGCGAAACGAAGGAAATGAGTTGCTTCATGCCATTTGTTAATGAACATAGGAAGCACGGACGTTTCAAACCCATATGTATCCGATAAAGAGTCCCCTATGTATGTAGATAACAAGGGTTGTCGTCTGCTTGGTGAAATTCTGGTTAAGTGCAACGGTGAAAAACGGCCTGAAAGGGTTGATATCGATACAAAAATGGAAATTGTCAGAACTGAAATGAAAGTTACCTCCAAAATGCATACCGGAGAAAAAGTCGCCGCAACACTTGATATCCTTTAAAATTGTATGAAATAAATTTACCAAGCAGAAAGATAACTACAGTCTCAATTCTTTGTAAATTGATATTGTATGTTATCCATATTTCTATCCAAACTGATAACAGCAATAAAATATGATATGGTGTAACGTTGAATTTTGACCCGGATTGAAAATTGACCCGGGGGTCATTTTTCAACGTTGAAAAGTGAGACCGAAGGTGTTGAATTTAGACCCTAGTCCGTTGAAAATTGAGCCGGGTCGTGAAATTTTGATCATGAAACCGGTTCAAAATTCAACAGCATAAAAACACATATTTATGACTTGGTTTTCACAATTTTAATTCGGAAGGGTGGGTCTAATGATGCTTCCCCCCTTTTGCAAAGATAGACATAAATATAGGCATTGAACAATGTGAAATTGGTTTAGACCCCCCCTTTTCCTCAGGCATGTTACAGTGTAGTCATAGAAAGAAGAGTAAGTGTAGTGATTAAAAAAGAAAAGAAATTGGACCTCCCCCCCCCCCAGAAATTTTCGGGTTTGGACTACTAGTTTGGACAATGGACACTTCTCACAATCTTTGATACCAACAATTAAAACAACGCACCGTCCCTGCAACTTCATTTGTTCTAAACAAATAAAAAAAAACAACTAAAAGGCGAATTCCTTTTCAAAGAAACCAAGAGATAGAGAAATAGAGGGGGGTGGTTCTAGAGATTTTGTCGTAGGCGGGGAATGGTGTCAAAACCCCCTGAAATATTGTGACAAAACATACCTGTACACAAAATAAATAAACGAAACAAACAAGCAAACAAAAAGGGAAACTAGCCAACCCCAAAGGCCTGCGACAAAAACTCGAGGACCCTCTCTCTCTCTCTATTTCTTGGTTTCTTCAAAAAGGAATGCGCTTTTTAGTTGTTTTTTTTAATTGTTTAGAACAAATGGAGTTTTATTAATTGTTGGTATCAAAGATGGTGAGAAGAGTAGTTTTTCTGGTCCATCCCAGACTTTAACCCTTGCACTCATTCTCAAGGTTATATGTATGCTCCGAGAACGATCAATTTTTAGGCTGAGACAGGCTCCTAACAGATAAGTTTGTTACACTGATTTCACCAACCTTGTTTAAAGTCAGCATTACTTTCGTGTTATGGTCACTAAATTGATCTTTTTTACAAACATAACCTTTAATATATTGGATTCATTTTAACCAATGTCTTTCATTCTAATTTTGTGGCTATAAATTTTGTTACTTTTTATACTAAATTGACTAGATAGGATTTCCAGGATTTTATGCCTGGATTTAGTAAATATGGCAAATATCCGTCATACTGAAAAAGAAAAAAAATGTTTTAAACTTTTAGGTTCGGAGCATCTGTCATATGAAGGTGCTGACGATATCTATGAAGAATCTTTAATCTTTATTTTTTTTACTTGATTTTGTCCTTGCAATATTATTTTTAAATAGTAAAGTCAATGCTGCAGGTAATTTTTGTTGACACCACGTGATTGCACATCATGTGATCAGTCAGAAACATATAATTATACATATGTATACTTAAATAAATAAAAACAGAATGCTGCAGTCCAAATTAAATAAAATCTTTACATACGCATTTGATTTATATGATAGATAGATGAACTGAGAATTTACACTATACTGAAAGTAGATCTAGACCGCCTTATTCAATATCACAATTTATAAAATTTATTTGTACTCGTTCTGATTCAGTTTGAAGACGGTTCTAATAAAGATGTTGTATCACGCGATACGTATTGTGTTACATATGAATATGGTAAAAATATGTTTGAAGTCATGCAATAGCATAATTTATTGTCACTATAAAATACACCATTCTAACAATTTCTTTAAAGCACAAATGCATGAAAATATGCTAATCAGCTGGTTTTTTCTGTATTTTTACTTCTCTCTTGTCAAGTTGAAGTTTCAGTCAGTCACAATGACCTCAGAAACGTTGCCTATGGGGCATCAGTTTACCACGTATCGTCACACCCCGATCATCCAGCTTCTAATGCAGTCAATGGTCTCCTCACAGACCAATCCTGTACAAACAGCGGGAAAAATCCATGGCTTCGGATTGACTTAGGAAGGAACTTTACAATACGCCAAATAGAAGTGTTTGCCAGAAGTGACTGCTGTGGTACGTGATCATTATTATACATAAATAGAATTTAATTTTGTTTGTTATGCGCCATTTGAATTGATAAGTATTCAAATAAAATTTAAACTACCTAGCTTACGTCATAATGACTTGCGTCAAAAACGTATCAATCCGCTTGACGTTAAATTTGAAATATGCCCAATTAAAAGAAATTTATGAGGGAATTTTTTTCTCACCTAATTTAATGATGAAAAATTAAATTTTAAGGTATCCAAGTTTTTCGTAATTTTGGTACATATTATTTAATTTAGCTGGACCACTCCATGACTTTAACGTTAAAGTGGGAAAGGAAGTTGACCAAATGCATGTTTGTGGCCACTATACGGGACCTGCAGAAGTTGGGGAACGCATGGCAATGTGGTGTCCGACAAACACGGTGGCCCGATATGTACAAGTACAGATTGTTGAGGGATGGCATAACTATTTGTGTCTTGCGGAGGTTCTTGTTTGGGGACACTTATAACTGTTAAATTAAAAAAAAAACGGCACATTAAATGTACAATCATTTTATGTTACAATTTTTGTTTATGCAAGATACATGTACCATGGTGTGACATTTCTTAAAGTTCCTTTTATGGGTAATCATTAGAATTGCAAGTATCGCAATTTTTATTGTAGTTATTTTTAAAACTACCGGTAAATAAAAAACAATTTAAAAATCAGAAGAAAATTACAAACTATTAATAAAATTTTAAACATAAAGGACAGGTGATACAAAAAAAAATTCTTTGGAAAGGGCTGTAGAATTGCGAGGTACGCATGGTTTGAAGACATTTAGGGTTATATGTAAATTTCAGAACATCGGGTATAATGTTTCGTGCTAATGTATGAAAGAAGGATATGGAGATAACGAACAATATTCAATATCAAAGTCAATAAAACAATACAAAATAGGAGCAGAACAAACATGGACCTCCCAAATATCAGAGGTGGGATCAGGTGCCATGGAGGAGCGAGCATCCCTTGCTGACAAACCCGCCGTGTGCTCCTTGTCATGCTCGGGACATTACAGAAAAATCCGTCAGTGTATGAATAATGGACTAACAATTGGTATGAAAAGCGTCAGTCATCATTTGTCTCAATAATAAATTGTATTTGCTAACAACGTCATTGTATCGACCATAGAATTAACGAAACGATGATTTAAAACGAGACTGCTGATATTCTTGTTTCATCAACTTGCCTGTTAATAATTTACCTCGTTTTAGAAATTGCTCATACATAGAGCATGCTCTTGCGTATCGAATCAACTGAGATATATAGACTCCGTATGCAGCTGATGAAGGCATATTTCTGCATAAGTAAGGGAAGTTAACGATAGACTAGTTATATCCAAGTATGAAACAGATGTGTCAGACTCTGTGGTATCTTTAATCTCAAGCTCACCAGGATATATAGTATCGACGTAGGAATGGAAATGATCATAGTTAATTGACAACACGTCGTCGATATATCTAAATGTCGAGTTGAAGGACATAGCAAGTGTTTTCATCTTTTCACGAATAAGATTTTCCACAAATTCTGCCTCATATGAATATAAAAATAGGTCTGCTAAAAACGGGGCGCAATTGGTACCCTTGGGAATTCCAATAGATTGTTGGAAAACCTGGTCTCCAAAAACCACATAGATATCAGAATCTCAAGCATCTTTTTGCTGTCAACTTCAGAGTACTTGTGTGTGCAATCAGAATTTGTTTTAACAAAATAATTTTGCAAATGACCAATGACCAGGAAAGTAAATTTACGAGTTCCATTTTTTTTTATTAAAAATAATTTTTTTATCGACCGGACAGAGGGATTCTAACAGCAATTTTAGCAAAATTATTTTAAAACTATATTATATTTTCTTAAGAAATTTACAAAAACCCCGAGGTTGTGTTGGTAATTGGTGTTTTTATTAAGGAATATTTCGCTCTTGATAGCAGTCACGTGATGAGGTACGCAGTCCGAAATATCTAACACAAGATAAAACACGTCCTTTAAGCTTGGCTTAATGGTAGCTTATAGGTCCTTAATGATGGTTTAATGGTTGTCTTTAAGTCTTAATTAAGTACCTTTGATCGTAAAAAAGCATGGAAAGGATAGGATATTTCGGACTAGTGATGATGAGGTGGTTGTTCACTTCTTTGCTTCAGACACTCTTTTGTCTTTAGCTTTAAGTAGTAGTTCCGAACTGCAACTGGGAAAACCCATTCTTGTTCATTTTTGCTCTTAGGAGTTACATGTGTATGCTTTTCGAATACCGAAAAGCAAGAACCAAACGGACTGGTTCGTTATCTGCGTTTTCAACCATTAATAAAATGCTGCACTATAATCTTGAATCTCATGAAACTTTCCTGGCTACTTTAAATATTGTTAAATTCAGGCAGTTTCGAAAATTTCATGTAGTTCTGATTAATGTAAACCGACTTTTACTCGCTTGCGAAATTTTGCGAGGTTGGCTAGAGTCTCAACCTGACGATTATTTCTCGCCGCAAACCGGTCCTTGAAGTCTATATGTCTATTTATAAAAGAACCAAAAGATTTGATCGCCAAAATTAATCGACACGGATTTTTTGAACTAGGACTTTTTAGTAAATCGCGATATAAACTCGACTTGTCGCAAATAAAAGTTGGTTTACAGCATCGCGACTCAATAGCAATCGTCTCAAATTCATTATAAACGATCAAATCGTGGATTATTTCTTACAATGAGACTTTAACATAATAATTTATTCATATATGCATTATGTAAATAGAGAAATAAAACTGTATAGAAGAAAAAAAAATCATGTTTAAACAACTTTGTTAAAAACTGAAATATGAATCAATATCCATATGAACCTTTCTTTACGGCACTTGGGTTTCTAAAAAAAAAACTGGACTCTTTGAAATTAACATTATTTATAAAATTATTTTTTGGGGGGGGGGGGTTGTATTTTGATGTGTTTTCATTACAAGATGGATCATAAGTGGCGTTCGAGAAGACAATCTTTTGGGAAAAGCTATATCCGATTAAAAGATTGATTGTTAAGTTTCTTGTTTAACGTCCCTCTCGAGAATTTTTCATTCATATGGAGACGCACCACTTGCCAACGAAGAGTTGCAAATTTTGTTCTATACTCGGCACTCGAGTCCATTGAGCGGGGAGGGATCTTTTTCGTGCCAGCACCTACTGCGATACGGGACCTCGGTTTATACGGTTTCATCTGAAAGGACCGGTCTCATAGTAGGATTTGAACCCGTGACGTAAGGATTAACTCCTTTTTTGCAAGTTTAGAACAGATGCTCTTACCACTGTGCGACTCCGATAAAAAGATGTCTCTTTAGAAAAAAAGCAGAAGTACAGTGACTCTTTTTATTTAGCGTAATTTTGGGGTAATCCGAAAGATATACAATAACATACATTGAAAATTAGGCTTACCTTTTTCGGTTCAGTCCCTCTTTAAATTACCCCCCCCCCCCCGACATTTAAATTTGCTTCCGAAGCCTATCACCCTATGATTCCTATCATGCCCTAAGTCTGCATGAATACATCTAACAGCAGATTAGTATTACATGTAATGTATACATGTATAGTAAAATTATACAGTCGACATGCAAGTTTTGTCAAAAAAAACTATAATCGTAAATCTTTGTGAACAGGAAGGATTTAAAGAACACAATACTTATATTTTTTCTAAGAGCAACAGAGGCGACCTGCTTGTATGAAGATTGGATTGACGAAAGCTAATAACAGAGAAAACGGGTCAGCAGCACAGATTTTGTGACATAATTCATAGAAATGCGTGGGGGAGGGGGGGTCACGCGATGGCAAGTGTATGAAATTCGTGATCCCTGTCCCAGAAATGATTCCATCTGTAGTAAATCTAGTGAGATTATCATTTTGTCATAAAATATGTCTTTATCTTTTAAATTATACTTTGAATTGCTGTTGGATATATTTTTAAACTTTCCTGAAATGGAAAGATTAGACGTGCATTTATTAATAAGGAAACTTCCAGATATGCCTCTTGTAAATTTATGATATATCAGTAATATTACATATTTGTAAGTGTCTTTTTCGAATTGGATTTGTCATCTCCTAAGATGATAAATATATTGTTGAACATGCTATATCCTTTGTGTTTAGTACATTATACAGCATAATATATTTGGATATCCTTTGTGTTTTTAAATTGGTACCTTATATAGTATACACCTATTTACTGGCTATGAGGACAAAAGCAAGTTTATCGTCCACCAAGACAGCAAACTATTTCCCACGGCTGCGCCTCGGGATATAGTTTGCTGTCTTGGTGGACGATAAACTTGCTATTGTCCGAATAGTCAGTAAATAGGTGTTTTATTATACCGATGCTGACTTTACTTTTGTTACGTCATAATATACTCTTCAAAAAAGGAAACGCATAGTAGGAACAATGTCCTGAAAAAATGTATGATAGTTTTGTAATACCTTTTATTTTTGTATGGATACGATGTATTTGAGTGAAATGCATGATTTTTTAATGCAATTGTTAACTTTACAGCTATTCTACAAGTCTCACAGACAAAAAGACCTGATTTTGCTAAATTTTCCCCAAAATTTTGATCTCAATTTTTATTTGTGGAATTCCGATGCAATACCTTCAGGTCCAAAGGGGCTATAAAAAGCGGGGGTTCTCGATATTTTGAATCTGATTGTATCTGAAAAATGACGTTTCCTAAAAATGCTGCATCTGAATTTTGTGTAGCACAAAAAGGAAAATGGGCGACTGGAAGTAAGGGTACCGCAATCTACAAATGCAAGAGGTTTTAATGTTACACACAGAATATATCTAACCTATAAAACATAAACCATTAACATCGAACACCCAATGTTCGCAAAAAATATGGTAGACTACATGTTACATCAGCAGCACAGCATCACTTCCGAGGATTACGTAAATTGCATGAATGTATAATGCAAGGATTACACAATACACAGCCACATATGGCTCGTTTGACACACCTTTTCTTGCAAAGAAACAACAACCTGTTTCAGTCAAAGTCATCTAAATCGCTAGATTTAATCCAAATTAAGCAGCATTGGACAAAATGGATTGACATGATTTGCCAAAGACAATCGCATCCCCAGACTTTGCAACAGCTGACTAAAGTTCTACATTTGGAGTGGGAGAGTATTCCTATACAGTTTTTATTACACACATTTGCTTCCATTAGATGCCGTTTTTTGGCTATCATTTGTGTCTGCAGGGGGCATACCAGATATTGATCTGTAATGGTCTTAAACTGACTATAATTTTAAAATTGTTGAGTAATGATGACATTTAGACAGTATTCCTGTTGCTTACCACATTTCTGTTTTATCAATGCATCATTTTACTAAATAATCTTTATGTTCAATGTGTCACTAAAATTCTACTATGCGTTTCTTTTTTTGAAGAGTATAAATATGTCACAATCCGTATAAAATCAGACGTTTTCCGAGATTAAAAGCGAGGGAAACAGAAAGCTGCCGGTGAATAGTTTGATGACTATTTCACCATGGGCAAATAGCACAAAAACTATATCACGGTAGGGGCTGTTTGGAAAAGATGGCATGTTTATTCGTCATATTTTTATATAGAACAAATTCAAAGAGTATAATTAACATAATACATGTATATTTGGATATCCTTTGTGTTTTTAGTACATTATATAGCATAACATATTTGGATATTCTTTGGGTTTTTAAATTAGTACATTATATAGCGTAATATATTTGGATATCCTTTGTGTTTTTTAATTGGTACATTATATAGCATAATATATTTGGATATCCTTTGTGTTTAAATGCATTAAATCAGAATTTGTTTTAACAAAATAATTTTGCAAATGACCAATGACCAGGAAAGTAAATTTACGAGTTCCATTTTTTTTTATTAAAAATAATTTTTTTATCGACCGGACAGAGGGATTCTAACAGCAATTTTAGCAAAATTATTTTAAAACTATATTATATTTTCTTAAGAAATTTACAAAAACCCCGAGGTTGTGTTGGTAATTGGTGTTTTTATTAAGGAATATTTCGCTCTTGATAGCAGTCACGTGATGAGGTACGCAGTCCGAAATATCTAACACAAGATAAAACACGTCCTTTAAGCTTGGCTTAATGGTATCTTATAGGTCCTTAATGATGGTTTAATGGTTGTCTTTAAGTCTTAATTAAGTACCTTTGATCGTAAAAAAGCATGGAAAAGATAGGATATTTCGGCCTAGTGATGATGAGGTGGTTGTTCACTTCTTTGCTTCAGACACTCTTTTGTCTTTTTGCTACAGTGCTTTAAGTAGTAGTTCCGAACTGCAACTGGGAAAACCCATTCTTGTTCATTTTTGCTCTTAGGAGTTACATGTGTATGCTTTTCGAATACCGAAAAGCAAGAACCAAACGGACTGGTTCGTTACCTGCGTTTTCAACCATTAATAAAATGCTGCACTATAATCTTGAATCTCATGAAACTTTCCTGGCTACTTTAAATATTGTTAAATTCAGGCAGTTTCGAAAATTTCATGTAGTTCTGATTAATGTAAACCGACTTTTACTCGCTTGCGAAATTTTGCGAGGTTGGCTAGAGTCTCAACCTGACGATTATTTCTCGCCGCAAACCGGTCCTTGAAGTCTATATGTCTATTTATAAAAGAACCAAAAGATTTGATCGCCAAAATTAATCGACACGGATTTTTTGAACTAGGACTTTTTAGTAAATCGCGATATAAACTCGACTTGTCGCAAATAAAAGTTGGTTTACAGCATCGCGACTCAATAGCAATCGTCTCAAATTCATTATAAACGATCAAATCGTGGATTATTTCTTACAATGAGACTTTAACATAATAATTTATTCATATATGCATTATGTAAATAGAGAAATAAAACTGTATAGAAGAAAAAAAAATCATGTTTAAACAACTTTGTTAAAAACTGAAATATGAATCAATATCCATATGAACCTTTCTTTACGGCACTTTGTTTCTTTTAGATTAGAACATAGTATCCTTGATGAAATTTAAGTGTATATAAGAGGAGTTGCGGATCAGAGATGGGTACCCGAAAGCGCAACAGACAGACGGACATTTTCATTTCAGGTTATTTAGTCAAAAGGGGCCAAAAATGGCCGAATTCAATGGATCCATCTCCATGGCAACCGACCGACTCCCGACACCATATTTACTAGTTTTGTACAAAGACACATCTATGGTAAAAATTTCATCAAAATCCGAAACATTTTGTTTCCACGCCCTATAGTTGGTGCTTACAGAGAATGAGTGTTAAAATTCAAAACTTTGATTTAATTCTGGTCTCATTTTGTGATCTCGAGCACGGACACTTGTTTCGGAAATACATTTGTACCCATAGTATAATATTAGAACAATGGATTAAATTTATTTGCGAAACAAGTGCCTGTGGTCTCGATGACAATATGATTGATTGTATATTATTTAACGTCCTTCTCAAGCATTTTTCACTTATTTGGAGAAGCAACCACTTGCCGGTGGAGAGATATAAATTTTGTTCTATACTTGGCACTCAAAACCATTGAGCAGTGAGGGATGATTTTGGTCCCAGCATCTACTGTGACACAGGACCTCGGTTTAATTTGTCTCATCCGAGGGACCGGTCTCCGCATTCGACAGTGCGATTCGAACCCGCGACGTAAGGATTGACTCCATACTTTGGAACTCTCCAACCAGACGCTCTAGCCACTGCACCACTCGGGCAACGACTTTTAAAAAGAAGGGAGAAATGATCATTTTGGTAAATGTAATTGTCATAAATACTATTAAAGCTTCTCATTTTTCTTTAGGAAAATGAAGCAGTTAATATGATTCCAAAATGCGTACCTTTTTGAAATGTCGGTGCCACATTGGTTGAAGCCTTTACAGGTACATATTCGGAAATGAATTATCATGCCAGAAATCAATTTTCAGGACATACAAGGCAATGAGCCCGGATTTAGTAAATATGGCAAATATCCGTCATACTGAAAAAGAAAAAAAATGTTTTAAACTTTTAGGTTCGGAGCATCTGTCATATGAAGGTGCTGACGATATCTATGAAGAATCTTTAATCTTTATTTTTTTTACTTGATTTTGTCCTTGCAATATTATTTTTAAATAGTAAAGTCAATGCTGCAGGTAATTTTTGTTGACACCACGTGATTGCACATCATGTGATCAGTCAGAAACATATAATTATACATATGTATACTTAAATAAATAAAAACAGAATGCTGCATGCAAATACAATTTATTATTGAGACAAATGATGACTGACGCTTTTCATACCAATTGTTAGTCCATTATTCATACACTGAATTGACGACGGATTTTTCTGTAATGTACCGAGCATGACAAGGAGCACACGGCGGGTTTGTCAGCAAGGGATGCTCGCTCCTCCATGGCACCTGATCCCACCTCTGATATTTGGGAGGTCCTTGTTTGTTCTGCTCCTATTTTGTATTGTTTTATTGACTTTGATATTGAATATTGTTCGTTATCTCCATATCCTTCTTTCATACATTAGCACGAAACATTATACCCGATGTTCTGAAATTTACATATAACCCTAAATGTCTTCAAACCATGCGTACCTCGCAATTCTAACAGCCCTTTCCAAAGAATTTTTTTTTGTATTACCTGTCCTTTATGTTTAAAATTTCATTAATAGTTTGTAATTTTCTTCTGATTTTTAAATTGTTTTTTATTTACCGGTAGTTTTAAAAATAACTACAATAAAAATTGCGATACTTGCAATTCTAATGATTACCCATAAAAGGAACTTTAAGAAATGTCACACCATGGTACATGTATCTTGCATAAACAAAAATTGTAACATAAAATGATTGTACATTTAATGTGCCGTTTTTTTTTTAATTTAACAGTTATAAGTGTCCCCAAACAAGAACCTCCGCAAGACACAAATAGTTATGCCATCCCTCAACAATCTGTACTTGTACATATCGGGCCACCGTGTTTGTCGGACACCACATTGCCATGCGTTCCCCAACTTCTGCAGGTCCCGTATAGTGGCCACAAACATGCATTTGGTCAACTTCCTTTCCCACTTTAACGTTAAAGTCATGGAGTGGTCCAGCTAAATTAAATAATATGTACCAAAATTACGAAAAACTTGGATACCTTAAAATTTAATTTTTCATCATTAAATTAGGTGAGAAAAAAATTCCCTCATAAATTTCTTTTAATTGAGCATATTTCAAATTTAACGTCAAGCGGATTGATACGTTTTTGACGCAAGTCATTATGACGTAAGCAAGGTAGTTTAAATTTTATTTGAATACTTATCAATTCAAATGGCGCATAACAAACAAAATTAAATTCTATTTATGTATAATAATGATCACGTACCACAGCAGTCACTTCTGGCAAACACTTCTATTTGGCGTATTGTAAAGTTCCTTCCTAAGTCAATCCGAAGCCATGGATTTTTCCCGCTGTTTGTACAGGATTGGTCTGTGAGGAGACCATTGACTGCATTAGAAGCTGGATGATCGGGGTGTGACGATACGTGGTAAACTGATGCCCCATAGGCAACGTTTCTGAGGTCATTGTGACTGACTGAAACTTCAACTTGACAAGAGAGAAGTAAAAATACAGAAAAAACCAGCTGATTAGCATATTTTCATGCATTTGTGCTTTAAAGAAATTGTTAGAATGGTGTATTTTATAGTGACAATAAATTATGCTATTGCATGACTTCAAACATATTTTTACCATATTCATATGTAACACAATACGTATCGCGTGATACAACATCTTTATTAGAACCGTCTTCAAACTGAATCAGAACGAGTACAAATAAATTTTATAAATTGTGATATTGAATAAGGCGGTCTAGATCTACTTTCAGTATAGTGTAAATTCTCAGTTCATCTATCTATCATATAAATCATATGCGTATGTAAAGATTTTATTTAATTTGGACTGCAGCATTCTGTTTTTATTTATTTAAGTATACATATGTATAATTATATGTTTCTGACTGATCACATGATGTGCAATCACGTGGTGTCAACAAAAATTACCTGCAGCATTGACTTTACTATTTAAAAATAATATTGCAAGGACAAAATCAAGTAAAAAAAATAAAGATTAAAGATTCTTCATAGATATCGTCAGCACCTTCATATGACAGATGCTCCGAACCTAAAAGTTTAAAACATTTTTTTTCTTTTTCAGTATGACGGATATTTGCCATATTTACTAAATCCGGGCTCATTGCCTTGTATGTCCTGAAAATTGATTTCTGGCATGATAATTCATTTCCGAATATGTACCTGTAAAGGCTTCAACCAATGTGGCACCGACATTTCAAAAAGGTACGCATTTTGGAATCATATTAACTGCTTCATTTTCCTAAAGAAAAATGAGAAGCTTTAATAGTATTTATGACAATTACATTTACCGAAATGATCATTTCTCCCTTCTTTTTAAAAGTCGTTGCCCGAGTGGTGCAGTGGCTAGAGGGTCTGGTTGGAGAGTTCCAAAGTATGGAGTCAATCCTTACGTAGCGGGTTCGAATCGCACTGTCGAATGCGGAGACCGGTCCCTCGGATGAGACAAATTAAACCGAGGTCCTGTGTCACAGTAGATGCTGGGACCAAAATCATCCCTCACTGCTCAATGGTTTTGAGTGCCAAGTATAGAACAAAATTTATATCTCTCCACCGGCAAGTGGTTGCTTCTCCAAATAAGTGAAAAATGCTTGAGAAGGACGTTAAATAATATACAATCAATCATATTGTCATCGAGACCACAGGCACTTGTTTCGCAAATAAATTTAATCCATTGTTCTAATATTATACTATGGGTACAAATGTATTTCCGAAACAAGTGTCCGTGCTCGAGATCACAAAATGAGACCAGAATTAAATCAAAGTTTTGAATTTTAACACTCATTCTCTGTAAGCACCAACTATAGGGCGTGGAAACAAAATGTTTCGGATTTTGATGAAATTTTTACCATAGATGTGTCTTTGTACAAAACTAGTAAATATGGTGTCGGGAGTCGGTCGGTTGCCATGGAGATGGATCCATTGAATTCGGCCATTTTTGGCCCCTTTTGACTAAATAACCTGAAATGAAAATGTCCGTCTGTCTGTTGCGCTTTCGGGTACCCATCTCTGATCCGCAACTCCTCTTATATACACTTAAATTTCATCAAGGATACTATGTTCTAATCTAAAAGAAACAGAACGACTGATTTGGGAGTTATAAATATATGACAAGAAGGAAACAAAAACAGCAAACAACATGCGGAAATATTTTGATAAGAAAAGCAAAGCTCATCTGAGTCTATTGGTGTGGTGAGCATAAAACAAATAGAAAGCAGATAATGCATTTGCAAATTTAAGCACTATCAAATAATAAAAAGACCTCCATTTAAAAATTTATTTATAACAAAAGTATAATAAATATTTGGATTTTCAAAAAGTTGTTTATGCCGAAGTGAAGACAAGACAAAGTGAAACTTTTTTGAAAGGAGAATGAAGTCAAACATTGAAATAATATAACTTAAGAAAATTGAAAAAAAAAGAATAATATTCATATACAATGTCAAACAAGTCATGTCCAGTAAAATTAATTGGCCTAGCGGCCGTTGTAATGTTGAATATTGACCCGAGTTGAAAATTGACCCGAGGTTCATTTTTCAATGTTGAATTTTGAACCGAGGTGTTTTTTCAACGTTGAAAATTGAGACCAAAAGTCGTTGAATTTATACCCGGGGTCATTTTTCAACGGCTTGATATTTTTTTTTCTTATCCCTATGTCCCCAACAAGTTGAAAATTGACCCTGTTGAATATTGACCCCACCTCAGAGTTTCAACATTTTTTTGAATTGGGAAGTGCTTTACGGGATTCATCAGTATCTCTATTTTTATATTTTGGTTTCAATTTTTCCCTTTTCAAGAATAAGAGAAATAAACCTATCATCCCGTGTATATATGTACATTTTGATCAGTACACGAGTTTAGCTATTTTCAAGCATGGTAACTTTATTTTTTAACAATACTTTCTAAACTCCAAAGCATTCATGAATAACTACAAAACTACGATGATGAATAGAGGCATAAAATCCTGGAAATCCTATCTAGTCAATTTAGTATAAAAAGTAACAAAATTTATAGCCACAAAATTAGAATGAAAGACATTGGTTAAAATGAATCCAATATATTAAAGGTTATGTTTGTAAAAAAGATCAATTTAGTGACCATAACACGAAAGTAATGCTGACTTTAAACAAGGTTGGTGAAATCAGTGTAACAAACTTATCTGTTAGGAGCCTGTCTCAGCCTAAAAATTGATCGTTCTCGGAGCATACATATAACCTTGAGAATGAGTGCAAGGGTTAAAGTCTGGGATGGACCAGAAAAACTACTCTTCTCACCATCTTTGATACCAACAATTAATAAAACTCCATTTGTTCTAAACAATTAAAAAAAACAACTAAAAAGCGCATTCCTTTTTGAAGAAACCAAGAAATAGAGAGAGAGAGAGGGTCCTCGAGTTTTTGTCGCAGGCCTTTGGGGTTGGCTAGTTTCCCTTTTTGTTTGCTTGTTTGTTTCGTTTATTTATTTTGTGTACAGGTATGTTTTGTCACAATATTTCAGGGGGTTTTGACACCATTCCCCGCCTACGACAAAATCTCTAGAACCACCCCCCTCTATTTCTCTATCTCTTGGTTTCTTTGAAAAGGAATTCGCCTTTTAGTTGTTTTTTTTTATTTGTTTAGAACAAATGAAGTTGCAGGGACGGTGCGTTGTTTTAATTGTTGGTATCAAAGATTGTGAGAAGTGTCCATTGTCCAAACTAGTAGTCCAAACCCGAAAATTTCTGGGGGGGGGGGAGGTCCAATTTCTTTTCTTTTTTAATCACTACACTTACTCTTCTTTCTATGACTACACTGTAACATGCCTGAGGAAAAGGGGGGGTCTAAACCAATTTCACATTGTTCAATGCCTATATTTATGTCTATCTTTGCAAAAGGGGGGAAGCATCATTAGACCCACCCTTCCGAATTAAAATTGTGAAAACCAAGTCATAAATATGTGTTTTTATGCTGTTGAATTTTGAACCGGTTTCATGATCAAAATTTCACGACCCGGCTCAATTTTCAACGGACTAGGGTCTAAATTCAACACCTTCGGTCTCACTTTTCAACGTTGAAAAATGACCCCCGGGTCAATTTTCAATCCGGGTCAAAATTCAACGTTACACCATATCATATTTTATTGCTGTTATCAGTTTGGATAGAAATATGGATAACATACAATATCAATTTACAAAGAATTGAGACTGTAGTTATCTTTCTGCTTGGTAAATTTATTTCATACAATTTTAAAGGATATCAAGTGTTGCGGCGACTTTTTCTCCGGTATGCATTTTGGAGGTAACTTTCATTTCAGTTCTGACAATTTCCATTTTTGTATCGATATCAACCCTTTCAGGCCGTTTTTCACCGTTGCACTTAACCAGAATTTCACCAAGCAGACGACAACCCTTGTTATCTACATACATAGGGGACTCTTTATCGGATACATATGGGTTTGAAACGTCCGTGCTTCCTATGTTCATTAACAAATGGCATGAAGCAACTCATTTCCTTCGTTTCGCCAAGTGACACTACTTGTCCTACGGAAAATAACTTTCGGAAAATATCAGCACAGTATTTCTTCCTTCGATAAAAGTCGATTTTTTCTAGATGGATGGACACATTGAAAGGTAAACAAATATCATGCCCATACGTAAATCGACATATTCGAAAACAAATCACGCCAGGGTCATGGCCATAGAGAACTGCACCCTTGACAACAACCAATCCTGCATCCAATGGAATAATAAACTTCATTACGGGATCTGTAGCGTTATCGTCAAAGACCAATAATATAAACCCATAACGCTACACTTCTGCAGCTACAAATGTAGTAGACGGTAGTCAAATTCAGTTAAAAAAACAAAGGCCTTACATAAATGATAAGTGACAAGTCAGCCAAAATATATTCAAATGTAACGTTATCTACATGTATGCTAACAAGGTTTTTAAAAAGAATTAAGAATTTTGAAAATGCCGACTTAAAACAAGGTTGTCAAAATTTCTGTAATTTCAACTTATGTGTCAGTGGTCTGTCTCGTTTTTTTAAAATTGATCGTACTCGGAACATGGTTTTTAAAAGAATTCATAATGTTAGAAGAAGTACATGTAATCACCATATATGCAGGTGGTAGTGGAATATTATCAGATAAATATTAGAAGTTGTAGTCAACTTGTTTGTGTTTTTAAAGGTTGTTTGTATGTTGTTTAACGCCCGAATTTTTTCATTCTATGGAGACACCACCACTTCGTGGCGAGGGCTACAAATTTTAACCTATGCTCGGTACACAGAAATAAAGAACAGTGGGGAACCTTTTCTTGCCAACACCTTCTGTGTCATGTGACCTCAAGGTTTCTCCAAGGTGGATTCAAATAAACACCTAACTATGCACCTCAAGCGCGAAGACGCTCTAAACATTGCTCTAAACATTGCGCTACGCGGGCAACTATCTTGTTTGTCAAATGTTATAAGTTGGCCAAAATCCAAAACTGATTTATAGATATGGGAACCTACACCGGGCAAGTGCGGCGCGCTTGAGTCGTATATTGACGCCGTTGAGGCAGACATAGAGAAGCTCCTTTCAATGCCAGACAAAACTCCCGACAATTTGAGTAAGGAGGAGAGATCTGCCTTACAATCATTAAAAAAATCGGGATGACATTGTAAGATGTGCAGTAAGATTTCAGAATTTGGATTTTGTCCAAGAGGGTGAAATTGATGTCGAAAAATGACGTTTTTTAATTAAAAAAACCATGTCTTTCCTGAACTTTTCCTACATTTTACTCATTAGCCTAATCATCTTTTAAGAGATAGATACTGGTACCATGTAGATGTGCAGTAAAGTTTTGGAATTTTGATTTTGCCCCCGGGGTCAAATGGGGGTCGAAAATGACGTTTTTTTATTCACCCCGGACTTCCCTGAACTCTTCCTACATTTTACTCATTAGCCTAATCATCTTTTTAGAGATGGTTAGTTGTGGTATGTAGATGTTCAGTAAAGTTCAGAATGTTGATTTTGCCCCAGGGGGTCAAATGGGATCGAAAAATTACGTTTTTATGCACCTCCGACTTTGTTTGCAACCGAAGACATTATATAGGCATTGAAAATTGGGGTTTACCTTTTTTGTTGGTTTAGCCCCCCCCGCCCCACTATCAATTAGTCCCCCCATCCTTTTTGCTTCCGATGCCATTGATGTGTTTGTGTGGTGTCGGGGGGCATTAGTAAATTTAAAAAGTTCCAATTATGAACTAAACATTTATCAAAATCTAATTTACATCATTAATTAAATTCTGTTTTTTTCAGACTGGTAATGAATTTAGCATATAAAATACATGTAAGAGGATCTGAGTCATAGCCACATTGTCAGAGAATTTTCATAGTCAATTTGACGAATACGTTTACTGTGTAAATTATAGAATTATTTTTACTTTTTCCTTGGAAAGCCCAAAATGCAGGAGTGTGAATTTAAAGGCCTTAGTGTGGGTATTACAGTCTCATGACAGCATCCATTTACGATTGTTTGAGGGTGTGGTATATTTCTACCTAATTGATATTTACTCTTTACATTTTTTCAGGGTGGTTCTCAACAACAGCATTACGACAATAGAGGCTGGCGCATTCAATGATTTGAATAAATTAGAAATACTGTAAGTTCATACTTAAAAAAAAATTTGAATGTCTATCCTCATAACAATAATCTGAACAATGCATTAATTCATTTAATGAGAGAGACTAAAAGCTCGTTATTTTAAATATATTTTGGATATCAACCATTTAAACTATAATATTCTATTTCTGATTCATTCAATGACGCTTCGCAGTTTTGAGCTCTCCCATTTTAGTTTATACAAAATAATCCCATATATTGGCATTGGGAAGCTTGTAGGAATCATTCACGTGATAATTGACATAGAACCGAATCTTCTTTTTAAAGAATGATGAAATATTTATTTTGCAATGACGCAAACTCACTCTCTACATCTACTCTTTACATATTTTTTCCCAGAGATTTGAATGAGAACAAGTCTTTTTTTCTACATTTTTCCCCAGATTTTTGGACAACAACAAAATAACCAGTATTAGGAAAGGCGCATTTGTTGGTTTGACAAACGCTAAGGACTTGTAAGTTTTTCTGGTGTTTTATAGCTACCATTGACGTTTGACATGCATTTGGGGGAAATCAGCCCTCGTAGTAAGCGAATTTTTGAGGGTGTGATATATATGTACTTAATTGATATTTACTCTTTACAATTTTTTTCAGGATAGTTAACAAAAACAGCATTACGACAATAGAGGCTGGCGCATTCAATAATATGACTAAATTAGAGCAACTGTACGTTGTTTATTTAAAAAAAATTGGCATTTCTCTCCTCATAACCATAATTTGAACAATGCATATCTTCATTTAACGATTAAAAAAGTCTTGTCCTTGACTCTCACTCTTTACAATTTTTTCCCAGATATTTGAATGAGAACGAGATTACAACGATACAGGACAACGCATTTGTTGGTTTGACAGGCTTAAAAGAACTGTACGTTTTTTTCTAATAGTTCCTTACTACAGATATTTCTGGAATATCAATCTAATTTTGATGTACTGTGCTTCGATTCAATAATTTCAAGAACGATAACATCTTCTTTTTGATTTTTGTACATCAATGTTAGCCGGTAATTAAATCGCAAACAGCTTGATAGAAGTAACCCATTTGATAAATTTGATGTACATTGTAATATCTAAGATAGGTTGCGGATTTACTGCGTAAAAAATATAAAGCATGTTCTTAAAATTTGACTTCATGTTCATTAGTATTTACAGCAAAGCAAGATAAACATAAAAAGATTGGGATGAAAAAAAATCTAAATATCCTTTTGTGAGTTTTCTTGCTACATGTGTATAATTTCAAAGTTTGCTTTTATATTGTCAAACGTTCAAGGCGTTTTAATGAGTACATCGTCATGTACAATGTCATCGGGTTTACATGGATATCTTCATGTTTGAAATATGCAGGATGAAAAGCTGACAAAGGCTCACTCTGTAATATTATTAACCACTTATATATTGCAGAATTGTGCTTGTATGTTTGCTGTATGTTGTTAAACGTCCCTTTCGATATTTTTGCTCTCATTTGGAGTCGATGCCACTTGCCATCGACGCTTATAATGTCCTATACTCGGCACTTACAGCGATTGAGCATTGAGGGATCTTTTTACTGTTCGTATTTACTGTTTTACCGGACATCGGTTTATACGGTATCATTCTAAGAATCAGTCTCCACGTCACACAGTGAGATTCGAACCTGCAACGTAACGATTACCACCTTGTGAATATTTGATACCAATTATTTTACATGTAGTCTCTAAGAAAACGATAAAATAAAGTGTGCTTAAGAGGGCTGGTGGCTCGCGGCCATTTTTAGACTTTATTGATCTCTTTTAGAAGAAGAGCTCTATACAAATATGGTCAGATTTTAAAACTAAAATTTGAATTTTTTTTCCTTTGCCAAATGATTGTTGAAAACTTAACTTCAAAAAAATGATTTACATGAATATAGGTATTAGGATCCTTTTCACAATACATGTAATTCAAAACTGAATGATGATCATACTTTATCTCTACAGTCATGTGATTTAATTATAGTTGTGAAGAACGGGGAAATCAGTTTAAAGACAGATCATACAAACAAATACATTGATTCATCTAATGATTTGGCAGAATGAGAGAGACTGTTAGCTCATTATTAAAAATATTTTTGGATATCAATCATCTAAAGTAAAATATTCTTTTTTTGAATCATTCTATGACGCTCCGCAGTTTTAACTTTCCCATCCTTGTTTATACAGAATAATCCCATATATAGGCATTGGAAAGCTAATAGCTAGGAATTATTCACGTGATAATTGACAAAGAACCGTATTCTCTTT
Organism: Saccostrea glomerata; assembly: GCA_003671525.1. Classification (NCBI taxonomy): domain Eukaryota; kingdom Metazoa; phylum Mollusca; class Bivalvia; order Ostreida; family Ostreidae; genus Saccostrea; species Saccostrea glomerata. Next base: position 219,313 of record PRKT01000165.1, on the reverse strand, counting down.
TTAAAGAATGAAAAAAAAAAAATTGAGGGACAAAAAATCTATTTCGACATTTACTCTGTACACATTTTTTTTCAGACATTTGAATGAGAACAAGATTACAGCAATACAGGACAACACATTTGCTGGTTTGACAGGCTTAATGGGGTTGTAAGTTTTTTCTAATAGTTCCTTACTACAGATATTTACCAATCCAATGTTGATGTACTGTATTTCTATTCAATAATTTTAATAACGATAGCATCTTCTTTTGGATTTTTGTATATCACTGTTGCCCTGAAATCAAATTGCAAACAGCTTAATAAAAGTAACCCATTTGATAAATTTGAAATACCGTATATACTCGCCTATAAATCGGTTTTTTGGGAGTTAATCTCTGGTCTGAAACTCTTTGTCCGACTTAAAGGCGAGCAAATAAAAGTATGGTTTAATATGAGGTCAGCCCATCTCATATACAAGCTTATTAAATACGACCGACTTATATGCGGACCGACTTATAGGCGAGTATATAAGGTAGGTAACGAGGATGAACATTGAAATATTTAAGATGGAGTGCGTATTTTCTGCTTTAATACAGAATAATCTCAAATATTGGCATTGTGGAGCTTCTAGGAATTATTCACATGATAATTATCAAAGAAACGTATTTTCTTTTTAAAGAATGAAAAAATATTTATTTTGCTGGACAAAAACTTGCTGTCTACATTTACTCTTTACACATTTTTTCCCCAGATATTTGAATGGTAACAAGATTACAGCAATACAGAACAACACACTTGCTGGTTTGACAGGCTTGAGGACATTGTATGTTGTTTCTAAAAGTTTCTAACTACAGTTGTATTTGAAGCACCAAAGTATGATATAGATATACTGTATTTTTGATTCAATAGTTTCAATAACGATAACATCTTCTTGTGGATTTTTGCTCCTCATTGTTGGTCCGAACTTTAATGACAAACAGCTTGATAAAAGTTTGATTTACTTTTGATATATTTGAAATAGGTGACGAGTATGCACATTTAAATATTGAAGATAGGTTGTGGTTTAAGAACCCTCTCTACACTGCACACTAAAGAGTTCTGATTCTTATGTATTTTTCTGCAGTTAGAGTGATCTGCCCTTAGATCTAAATTTAAAAAAAAAATTACAGTACAATACTCAATTTGTAATTAATTCCGCAAATCTTAACATTTTAAAAGGCCAAGAGAAATTAACTGAACATGTTATTTACATGTACTTTTTTATTGAAGTAATTAACATTGATTTCTATTCACTGATACTGGGTTGTCTTTGAGCTTTTTTCCCGGGGGCAAATGCCACGCATCATATAGTGAAAATTAGATAAATACGCAAAATATTAACTCCTTTATACAATATATTTTTCTCAATGTCCAAAAAAAAAAATTACACTTGTGTAGAGAGGGTCCTTAACTGCGTAAAAAATCTGAAGCATATTATGAAAATTTGACTTCATGTTCCTTAGTATTTACAGCATATCATATATATGTACTGTAATTTTTGTCAAGTTTGCATACGTTGTATTAATGTTATGTTACCGTAAACGCAGCATAGCTTTGGGTATAACTTTTACGCTTTACTTTGAAATACATGGGTAAAAAGCGCTTTTAAACCAATTTCACCAAAAGAGTCTCTGTAAAAACAATTTTCACAATACATGTTATTCAAATTGGACGTTGATCATACTTTATTTCTACATTCATGTAAATACATGAAGAATAGGGAAATAAGTTTAAAGACAATTTTTTCTTCGGAGGAGACTTAATATCAGTTAACAGGTTTAGAAAAGTGGATATTTCTTGGAATTTTCTCTCCATGGAAAATGAAATAGACTTCGCAAATATTAGTTACATGTAATACTTTAATAAAATAACTATTATACACTAAACCAATCATCAATAAAATTACAAATATGGACAGACAACACTCAGTAAAGGTTTACAGATGAAAACAGATTTCAGGGATTAATATGTTAGCTTGGTGCTAAAAATTAAATATAAAATTAAGAAAAATATACCAAGCCAGGTACATTTTATGAAGAAAAACAAAATGAAACGTTTTCTCAAGTTTATATTGCGAATTAAACACCAAGCTAACATATTCTAAAATTTGCATTTCATCTGTTAACCTCTACTGAGTGCGATTTCTCCACATTTGTAATTTATTTTAGGAATGTTTTTAAGTTGTGTGTGAATTATTGGTGTCTGAACCACACAGACTTGTCACGTAGGCATATTGGCGCGCTTCATGAGAAATATGCTTTCTTGCATGTCTCTGTGATTCACACACAAATAATTCACACAAAACTTTAGAAAAAAATCTTATATATACATTTTACACCAAAAGATACTCAATATTTGAGTTTTTCTCTGATCTATATCGTTGCATTTTTACTAACATTGTTGTTGCCTCATTGTAACGTCAGGTTACCGCTAGTTTCTCTGTGTATATTTCTCCGTGAGAGTATACACAAAAATGAAATTCAAATCAATTTCACTGTTGGCTTAGTTGAAAAGCACAGCGAATATAAATATTAATGTATAGGCTAATATTTTCCAAGTCTATTTCATTTTCCAAGTTCCAAGAAGAAATTATAAGAATTATAAAAAAATGTTTGTATCATCATAATCATCTGTCTTTAAACGTCCATTTTTATTTCAGGTATCTGAACAACAACAATATAAGTACAATTGGAAGCAACACTGTGAATAGTTGGACATCTTTATATAAATTGTAAGTTATTGAGAATAGAATAACGCATAAAAATATTTTAAAGAATACGAGGAAACACTTTATAATGTAGGGAAAAAATCTTATCATTTACTTGATCATTTTTTAGAATATATCCTTGATAATTTAAGAATAAATGCATTTCCTATTGTTAACGTTAATACGTGCTTTCTTATTTCATTACTTTTCTTTAATCTTGTATGATATCATTAACATAAAAAAATTTACCTAACAAGTTTGTTGAACTATGATCCTTTAGATTATTAAAAGAGCATTTAAATAGCTTTTGATAGCCATGTGTTTATCAGTGTTAATAAATTAATTTGGAGAAACACAACAATATAAAGAAACAATTATTATTTTTTTATCTTAAAGCTCATTTGAGAATTGAGAGACATGAAATGTCATGTTTTTAATTTTTAAAGAAAAAAAATTATGAAAAAAATATATATACCTGTACGAGGGCTGTTCAATAGATAAAGTACCTGGTGCTCGAAAAGAAGCAAAAGACGCTTTAAACTGATTTAGTCTTCATGGTTTAACTTCTTAATCTCTTTTGATTAAAACAAATGTCTGTAACATTTTTTATCCAATTTCTAATTGTCTTAGAACTTTTTGGGTATGCCCCTTGGTATACTGGAAAATGCCAGATCCAATTATTTCCTGGTTTTGTATCTTCTTTCTGAATTTTTTTTATAAATTTTGGAAATAGAAACAAGTCAAAAGGTCAAAGATATAGCGAATATTATTAACGTGAAAAAAAAACATTAACTTTCTGTTTATCCCGAAAACCTCTTTACTCTTCAGGGCGTGTGGGTTTGTGGCTGTCATGAGGAAATTAAATATAGTGGATTCCTGATTCTGGATCCTTCCTCTACAAAACTTTCCTTTTTTTTGCAAAAAATTGCTGTCTAGACTCCTTCAAAAATTAAACTGTCTCCCCGGATTCGAGTTTGAACATCCATACCACTAATTAAATATAAATCTGTCTTTGTGCTGTTGCAATTATTTGTTCTTGTCAGACCTTCGCTTTTTTAGGTCACCTGAGTTACTCAGGTGACCTATTGCTATCCGTTTTCGTCCGTTGTCGTGCGTCGTGTGTTGTGTGTCGTGCGGCGTGTGTTAACATTTGAACATTTTCAGCTTCTTTTCTGAAACCGCTGTACCAATTTCAACCAATTTTGGAACAAAGCATTTATGGGTAATGGGGAACACAAATCATGAATTTCATGGTCCCCGCCCCCTTCCTTCTGGGGCCTGAGGGGTGCTGGGGCCAAAACCACTAAAATTAGTGCAATTTTTAAAAATCTTCTTCTATACTACTGGACATCAAGCAGGCAAACTGTTGGCATGAATATAATGAGCATTGAGTCCTCTACAAAAATTGTGAAATTCATGGCCCGAAGGTCAGGGGTTCTAGTGCTAGGGTAGGGCTCTATTGATCATATAGTGAAAATGTATGATTTCTTTGAAAATCTTTTTTCTCTGCTCCTAGGTATTAAATAAACTAACCAAGCACATAGTTATGAGTGCCTCTTCCAAAATTTTGAATTTTATGACCCCAGGGTCAGAGGTTCTGGTGTTAGGGTTGGGCTCGATTGGTTATATAGTGAAAATGCATTTATTCTTTGAAAATATTCTTCTCTACTTCTGGGTATTAAATAAACTAACTAAGTACATAGTTATAATGAGCAAGAGCACCTCTTTCAAAATTGTGAATTTTTTGGCCCCAGGTTTAGGTGTTCTGGTGTTAGGTTGGGGCCCTATTGAATATATGGTGAAAATGCATTAATTCTTTGAAAATCTTCTCTGCTCCTGGGTATAAAATAAACTAGCCAAGCACATAGTTATGTTGATGAAGAGTGCCTCTTCCAAAGTTTTGAATTTTATGGCCCCAGGGTCAGGGTTCTGGTGTTAGGGTGGGGCTGTATTGATCATATAGTGAAAATGCGCTAATTCTTTAAAAATCTCTGCTCCTGAGTATTAAATAAATTTAGTACATACTTATTATGAGTAAGAGTGCCTCTTCCGAAATTGTGAATTTTATGGCCCAAGGGTCATGGGTTCTGGTGTTAGGACGGGGCTCTTCTGATTATGTAGTGAAAATACATTAATTCTTTGAAAATCTTTCCTTTGCTCCTGGGTATTTTGCCCATGATCCAAGTACATGTATATATATTTATAATGAAGAAAGGTGCATCTAGCAAAATGATTATTTTTTATGCCCCCTCCCTCCCTGGGTCGGGGTTGAGGGGCGGGGATTACAAAGTCTGAAAATAAATTAATGCTTTGAAATCTGCTCTTTGGTTTTAATCAACCATTTTATGATAAAATTTGCAAAATTTTGAAATATATGGCCCCAGGATAAATGGTTCCTTTGGGATGAGGTACACAACTGGTTATAAAGTGTAAGTGCATTTTCTATTAATGTTACTCTGATCTACTTCTGGGTATTAAGTAAATAGAGTAAGCATGCTAAATCTATAATTATGATAAACAATGGTGCCTCTTTCAAAATTGTGAATTGCGAATTTCATGGCCTCTGGTTTAAACATATTTAATTGTTTGAAAGTTGTTGCTCAATACTCAGGTTACCTATAAGGCCCGTGGGCCTCTTGTTATCAAGTACATCCTATGATAAATTTTATTTTGAGGATTTTAAGTAATTGATTCAAGTTCCATTATCTGTTTTGAATATCAAGCAAACATGGATACATGTAACTATAATAACTGATATTTTAAAATAATTGTTAATATCAATCAATCTTATATGCTGTCGTTTTCACTCATTTTTCAAAATATAGGGTGACCTTTGAGCACAAAGTTTTTACTGTCAAACTTTTCATAAAAACAGTGTAAACTACTCCCAAAATGATGTCTATCAAATTTGCTATGTGTCTTAAAGTCAATTATACATCAAATATTATTTGTTGAAATTTGGCAAACAGTACATAAGTTGTCATAATATTTGTTGGCAAAGACGGTAACCATTTTTGATGCCCATTATATATTTTTTTGTCATTGAAATCCACCTGGTCATTTGCCTATAAAACAGGCATTGGTTGCTGTAAATGTTACATATTTCAGTGAATATTTTTTTGGGATTTTTTTTCAAGTTTACAGCAGCTTTAATGAAGCTTTTATTTTCACTTTAGTTTACTGATTCTTTGCCATACATATATAATGAAGTGTCTCGAATAGCCCTTGTTTTCCATCTTCTCACTTTGAAACTATGTGATGAACAGATGCCACATCAACTGTTTTAAATTCATTAAAGATTCAAAAATGAGAGAAAGTCAAACCTTAATGCCATATGATATCTGTATTATATGTCATACAGTTCAGGACATTATCTATTGAACAGCCCTCGTATATACGAAACAATCGCACTTTTGGGTCTTACATTTATGACAATTTCAATTAATATATTTGTGGAAAGTTTTATATAAGAAAAGAAATTGTATTCTTCAATTTAGATACATATTTTCATTATTTTTTTCAAGGCGAATACATGATAACCCTTTACATTGCGATTGCGAGTTGTTGAGCCTCATCGATGTCGTCAAATCTGGACGTATCATTGTTCTCGAAGAACAGAAAACACAATGCTCTACTCCTGCAAAATTAACTGGAACTCAACTGGCCAGTCTGTCAGCTTCAGCCCTGGGATGTCCCGAAAAGGAAACCAATAGTTCACCTTTAGGAGGAGGAAACATATTAGTTGTTACACTCTTGTCTTTATGTTTGCTTGTTAAAACCATCGTTGAGTTTTAGAAATACAATAACTCTTTTTTTTTGTATTGTCACATTAGGTAAGATGTAAAAATGTCTTGAAATTGACTCTACACTTAATTGTAAAAAGTTTTTTTTTGTTTTACCTTTAGAAATTGCATCCTATACATAATTCTATACTAAAAAGGTCTAACATTCCAATGTTTTACTGAGCGGTTATAACAAAATTCTATGTTTGATCGCAGACTGAGATGTTAGATCTATCGATGAGATGTTGGACCTCTTACGTCACAGACAGGGCGGAGTCAGAGCTATATTTTGTTGAAGTTCGACAGAACTGAAGTGCGGGTTCACTATATTTACATTATAATCTGTCAAAAGTAAAAGGTAAAACGAAACATTTATTGACTGTGTTATCGAGCAAGATGCATTTTGTCGACTTTTTAATCAAACTGTTTGGTCCGACAAAACGCAGGTTGCTCTTGACCACAGTCAATAAATGTATAATATTAAGTATATCGATAATTTTTGGAAACAACATACTAAGTGATATAACAAATGTAGCTTTTAGATTTTTACATTCCCTTGATTACTTAATCTCTAAAACATATATTAACCAATATAGTCCTTCATACAGCAAATTCATTTATTTATCCTTCTTTGTAAAAATAATCCATAATTCGAGATGATTTAGGGCTTGAGTAACTTATATATTAATTCAAAGCTTGTGTCCATATATAAATATCTGAGCTAAAAAGATAGATGTATTGAAGGAAAATCTGTTTTTTTTCTTTTCACCAATGCAATTTTAAATACTTGGTTCTAGTATCATAACTGTTAATTTGGTATGAATACGGTTTGATATAAGGTTCATGGACATATAAGTATTATTGATACAAGTAAAACAATGTAAATTAGTTATGTGTGAAGAACAAGATGCATTAATAGCTTGTTTAGAATATCTAAAATATATCGACAATCGTCTATTTGAAATTTAGACAAATTGTAATAAATTGAACATAAAAATATCTTCATGTAAATGTATCATACATGTACAATGTAATTGTGATAATTATGTTGTCAGCAATATAAATGACATATGAAATGTCCATCAATTAGAATCACCAGCTTCTTTGAAGGAAACATCATTTCATTTGTTACACAGTAATGTAGGATATCATTGCCGTGACAGAACCTTGCAAAATGATGGGAGAAGTATTTTAAACTGGCCTGGTCTCGAACATGATTTCACGGAAAAAAGGAAAAAAAACTTTCCAGAATTTTTTCGTCCTATATGACGCACACAATCAATGTGTTTTGTGCCGAATAAAGTGTTCGATTAATTCTAACAACAACAACAACAACAACAACAAAACAAAAATAAGACACTGTGACATTTTTTTTAAATCTAATAAACTATCAATATATTAAAATAATATTCATATTATTGTGTTTTTTCTGTATTCCTTTGTCATCATATTATCTATTAAACAGCATACACTGATACTTGGCGAGTTGTTTGCTTCCTTTAAATCTGGGATACCCGAGGCTCCCCCATTTTGTTTAAAAATTGAATGTAATTTTTAAAATTGAATGTAATTTTCCTCAAATATTTAAATTGATAAAAAAGGACATTGATTTTAAAAAAAAGGATTGTCATTTATTTTTTCATACTTAAATATTACCAACTAAATATGTCCCTTATTTTTTAAAGCAGTTATAAAATTGGGATTTTTATAATTTTTTTTAGTGACAATACAATGCCATAGAGTGACTAAGTGGAGCTTTTATTTTTCATGTTTAAGGCCCCATTATTCTTTCCAAAATGGAAATGTTTAAGCAAAGATTAAAAAAATGTGTATGAAAACATGTATATTTTAAAATATTTCAGATTTTGAATAGAATTTACAAAAAGTACAAGACAAAGGAAGACCTCTGGTTTTGGGTGTTGTTTCGAATGATGCAATTATTTATCTATTGAAAACCCCTCGTCTCCATTTCACAAAATAAGTATTGGGTCTAAGTTATTCGGTACCCAGAGTGACAGGAAGATCAGAAAATATTGTCAATTTCCGAATTTTCTTATTTTCTGCACATTTCCTTCGATTTCATGGCATATTTTGTTTCAGAAAACATACAGCAAAGGTTTGCTTATATACCAACTTTATATATTTCATATACTAGAACTACGAGATGCATCTTGTGTGTAAAAATCTCAGATAGGCAAGTTTGTAATCTGTGTTTCCCCGAGTGAAAAGTATCTCAAATTAACAAAATTTTAGAATTGTGGAAATTCGAGAAAATGCCCCACTTCCGCGTCCTCTTGTGACCTTACTGTAAGCGTTGATTCAAAATTAGTGCTGGTTTCAAAACAAGCATTATTTTCAGTTCTTAACTACAAATTATCACAGTTTTAACTGTGTTCTGAGTCTTACATAAATAAAGGTCCATATTTGCTCGTTACGGAATCGTTTCCTTTAAAATGCAAGTTTCCGTTTTCACAGAGCACCTGGAAAGATAGAATTGCGTACTTTTCAAGACTATACTTAATAAAAAAAAATTCATTGGAAAATTGTTATCACTCAACAATATAAGATTTTACATCGACAGATCGTGAGTTCGAATCCTGGGCCCTGACTGACTTAGGTCAATAGAAAAAAAGGCAGCACCTGTTCCTTTTCCATGCGCTCGGCACTTTGAAGTGATGGTTGAATGTCCTTTCGATGAGCTCGAGACTTTAAAATTTAAAACCCCTTGTCTCGACAGGCGTTGGCACCATAAAGAACCCTCCCTGTTCAAAGGCCCTGAGTGCCGAATAAAATTCAAAACTTTAAACTTTCTAATATACTGCTTTTCCTTTCTAGCACACCCCATCCCGGGGGAGGGGGGTCATTGTTTGAATAAGTTTTATAAAATTTGTACTTTTAGGGTTCTTCTTAACAACCTGAATAAAAAAAGTTTTCTAGAGAGTTTTCTTTGTACCCTTATATAAAACTTTGATGTGCTAGTGTGGCGAAACCTACCCTTTATTTCATGAATTGACCCAACTTGAATATAAATTATCTGAGGATGTGATTGATAATGACTTTGCTGTTTGTGAGAAGAAGATATTTACAAAGTTTTTTTCTATGCCCCTGTAATCAAAGAGTCGGAGGTTTAATGCTTTTGCCATGTCCGTCCGTCTGACGGTGTCTGTTTGTTCGAAAAACTTTAACCTTGCCAATAATTTTGACTGGGTGGGGCTATAGCTTTCATATTTCACAGGTGTATTCCTTGTGACAAGACCTTTCTTTGGTTTCCACCAATTTGATCTCTTGGCTCGAACGTGGCGTTTGACACACTTTTAAACAAAAATACCAAACTTTTACTTTGGCCATGAGTTTTGATCGCTTGGTGCTTGGACTTTCATACTTCACATATGTATTTTTTGTTACGAGACCTTCAAATAGATACCAACTACTTGACCTTTAACCTTGACCGTAGATATTGACCTTTTTTATAGAAAAACTTTAACATTGGACATAACTTTTAAACGGTAAAAGCTAGGGATTTTTTTACTTCATATACATAATCCTCGTGACAATACCTTTCTTAGGATAGCAACACTTTTGGCCCTTTGACCCTGGCCTAGGAGTATTGTTATGAATTTAGGTGGGCCTGTACCTTGTGTCGACCATAGTTATTACTTGTGATTATTATTTTACCTTAGCATGGATATTTACACATACTACGGAGTGTAGATACGATATTTCAAGTGATTATATGTGTTTATGCAAGTTTATTGATAATCTATTAGCTTTGAATGAAAGCGAAAGTACAAACATGCCGTTACACAAGGACTGAATGTGTTGTTTACATTCGTTCGGGATGTTGTTCTCGACCCTTGTGGCATTAAATATGTGTCATTACGCACAGTAGTGCTTACCTGTGTTTATTTCATGTTTTACCATCCACCATAAGCGATATTTCATCCATAATCCATGTTTACAACCCTGATGTGCTTCAATTTCCCTCCGTATTTTGATTACTTCGGCTTGAAGTTTCGCACGCGCTGCCTTGTTTGTTAGACGCTCGCTGATTGGATAATGACGTAACTCTTCTGTGTTTATAAACAGAGAGGCCCGTTGAAGGTACCAGTTTGGGATTTACATTTGTTGGATATAGATTGTGATTACGGAGCCTTAGAATGGCCCAGAAGGTGTTATTTAATAACCCATCCAAATTACAGAAGGTGACTATTTAATTGTAATAGTGTGCACCTTCTCCAGTTACCAGAATTTCCCTTATATACTCCTGACATTTATTTGTTTACATTAGCAACGTCTGCTACCGCCCCTTCATTTCCATATCGTTGCACCTTCGCTTCCAGAGTGGTGCACCTTCCATTTTTACACCTCCCCAAAGTATGCTGGAGGTTCCAAAGATCGCGTTTGTTCTATGTACTTTTATACAATAAATTATTACATGTTTCTTTTATACAAAGACTTTCTCTTGTTTTGTTGACTGTCTAAAGGTACAGAGCCCACGTATTATTAAAACGAAAAGCTGTAGAGTTATTTATACCGGGTCTATTACAAATATTTTAGGGCACGGCATATTAATTTATTATTAGTTTTATACTTTTCGTTACATTGGTGTCAGAAGTGGGATCCTAGAAAATTGATTGAATTTTTTTTTCTGTACCTTGCAGTTGACAAACAAGACTAAGATCACAAGAATATTTTTTATAAATATTTTTTATTATTCCAAATCATTTTACAATGGATATTTCCAATGAGTCCAATGAAGTGTTCTTTAAACCAAGTGATGAAAATCATTCTACCATGAATGATAGTTACCCAGAAATCACCCCTGTTGACCGCAGCATCTCTGCTGGTGCTGGAGAAGGTGTCAAATTACCAGTTGACCCTACCAAAAATATTACTAAAGCTTTAGTAAATGAATTTAAAGAAATGCAATGTGAATTGACCAAGCAATTCAGAAATATGTGTGATGAAACCAACAGAAATATGTTTAAGGTGCAATTCCAAATTACCAGAGATGTAAATCTCATGAAAAGTGATTTTGATGAACAACTCTCAAATATGAAACAAAGAATAGGGGAAATCCAACAGAAGGTTGAATCAGAAAATTCCAAACCCCAGTCTTCTCCTTTCAGTCCCCAGGTACCTTTCAATCAAAATGCATTGAATCCTTCTCCCTTTTCCTACCCAGAAATTTCCACCGAACAGCCCTTACCACACCATCATAGCCAAGTTGGGGGATTTCCACAAACTAAACCACAATGTTTTGATGGGTCTGAGGACCTAGATGAATATTTAGTTATTTATACCGGGTCTATTACAAATATTTTAGGGCACGGCATATTAATTTATTATTAGTTTTATACTTTTCGTTACAGTATCACCTACTTGATCGGATGAGTCCCTATAAACCGAGGTCCCGTGTCGCAGTGGGTGCTGGCACGAAAAAGATCCCTGGCCCAGAGTGCCGAGTAAACTTTAAGGACAAAAGAATTAAGTACGTTACCTATTATACAGAGGCACACTATTTTCTGTAATTTAATATACAAATTTGCCAAAATATAAAAACTATGTACATTTACTAGAAGATTGGAAGTTTTAAAATATGCAAAGCAAAATTTCCACATTCCGTTATTTAGACGTATACACCACGTTTAAAAATTGCTAGTTTTTTCACTTTTTTCAACAGACATTTCTAAAATTGACATACTGCACATTCCTCGAGCAAAATTAAACACATATATTTCAAAACATTTTGATGAAAGACTGATGAAAACAGGGATAAGATTTTGCTCGAGGAATGTGCAGTATGTTTATTTTGACTTTATATTACTATTTCCGGTGGCGGATTGAATGTTCATTGACTGATGTAATTTTATTTATGTGAAATTATGTTACCACAATTCATAAAAAATGTTAATAAAGAAATACTTCATGCATCGGCAATATATTTATTTTCCAAGTAAGTCTATTTGTCAAAAAAAATAGCATACAAACTGGAAAATATGCAAGGAAAATAAGGCAGATGACGATGGCCCTGCGATGTGTAGGCCTAACTTGCATCTGACAAATATTTCCGATAAGGATAAAGAGCCAAAGAAAACGCTTTATAAATAATCGTATTAATTAGCACAGAAGAAGAAAACGGGCTTCTTTTTATGCCAACGGTATAATTTTATTTTGCAAATGAGCGAGTTCATAGCTACAGCAGATGTGAAAAAATTACGTAATAACGCAAAGATGACGTCACAATAGATCTCGTTTGATTTTCCTATGATTTATTTTTTTTTATTCAAAACACTAACCTATATAAAATAAAATAATTCTTTGCAAAATCTATTCAAATTTATCAATATTCCAAGGCCATACATGGTTGCATTCTGATATAAACGCACATGTATACGTACATATTATCGGCACAGACATACGGATAGATTTGAAAATATATCCTTCCCACAGCCAGATTGAAAATAAATCTAAATAACGATACTCAAAAATGTTGATATTTATAATTTCACGCTCTATATTTGTTGCTTATTGTGCCATCTCGATAAACTTTTGAATGCACCAGTCTATATTTTTAAGAGATGTTTATATCCCACGATGAATTAAAGACAAAAAGGCCTATATTTCACTTGGTATATTTCTTTTAAATAAAAATTGCTACATAAACAAAAATGATTGTAATTAATTATTTGTCAGGGATCCCGAAACATCAAAAGACGACGGAGTTAGGAAGCGACGTAAGTTAACAAGAAAATTCGAACACGTTTTTTTTTTTTTTTTTTTTTGGGGGGGGGGGGCATTTTGGTATTTTGGATGAGAGGGATTCGTTGAAATTATTGTTAAAAAAAACAGGGGGGGGGGATATTTTATCGGTTCATTGCAAAGCAAAAAATGGTTAGCGTGGCGGCCCTTATTGATATATTGCCACTCCTGATCAGTCCCAATTTTCATCAATTTTTTTGTGTCTGGGGAAAAGAACACATTTCCGACTCACTGCTCCCTTTGATATAAAAAAGTAAACGTTTAATAAACTTAGTTATTATTAACCCGTATCCATTAAAAAAAGTTTTCATCATCATCTTGTAAAGGTATATTTTCAAGTTTACATTCATTGAAATAAGTGCTGTGAAAAAATGTTAGATTTAGATGCAGTGTTCGCAAAGAACATTTATATTCATTTTATATTCATTAAATCCTGAGAATCCTTGTTTTAAAGTCATAAATAGTGTGCAGACAAAATAAAATTAAACAGATCTTTCTATTCCTTTGTAGCTTTAAATAAAGATCTGAATCCCTGTAATTTACACAATAATATAAATCAATCAGGTTTCATAGATATTCGAGATTTAAAACAATAATACATGTTCATGTACATATATTTACATCCACTGAATATTTTCTCCTTTATTTCTTAAGAAAACCCATTGCGTTTATCACTGCATGAACTACATTAGGCATGTCGCCTGTACAGATTTCTTGATCAGTGGCTGTTCCATCAATGAAACGTATAAAAATGTTCGCATCATTAATACAATAATTAATCTTTTTAATCCTACTTTAAACGATTATTTAATTAGATATAAATATAAACAATAAAATGTCTTTCTTGTTATTATTTTATTGTTTAAATACATTCATTTCTGGATCGGATAAAAAATATCAGACGCAGTTTAACGTCAATTTAACCCACAGAAACTTGGGAATATCAAAGTTCAAATTCATGAAAAAATTAATTTGAACGTAGATAGCAAGTATCATCTTAATCTACACTTAATCGCGTATTTTTTTTAAAACTCAGATATCCCTTATATTGCTTAAAAATTGAGTTTAAATTTACGTCCTCAATTAAATCAAATCAAAATGATAACTTATTTGTGTGAAGTTATGTTTCTAATCAGAATTATACAAAAAGATTTATCTACAAGTGTTATATAACTCGGAAAAATGTAGATCCCGCATTTTAATAATAAAGCACTAATGATATATCGAAGTTTAACCTATTGCGAATTTTTCACTCGTAGGAAGACGCCTTTATTTGCCATCAAGGGCAATCTGATTAAAATCAGATGTCGTTTTCGCTTCGAATTTCGGAGCATAACAAAGATCCGAAATAAAAATTAAACGCAAGTCGTTAAAAATACCAACATTAGATATATTTGCATTTTATAAACATGATGACACATTAGTCTGCAATTAAAGAATGTGAATAACGTGTGATTCAATAATGCTGAAAATCCTATCATATAAATGGTGGATTAATGATTTCACACAACTTGTCAGAGGGGGAATTAACAATGCTAATTATTATTCAAAAAAGACTCTTTTGAATGTTTTGCATGCTTTTAAAGAGATCCATATAGGTGTCGGAACCGGGCAGGCCCCACTTTTTTTTCCAAAGATAGACTTAGTATAGACATCGGACACTGTTGCGTAGGTTTAGCCTCCCTCCCTACTTTCCACAGACATGTTGCAGTACACGCCTAAATAATTGGGGATAGTGTTGGTGTTTGGAAAAAAAAATTGGTGCTGGAGTTCGAATCTAACACCCCCCCCCCCCACCACACACACACACACACCTCACAAACGAAATAAGATTTTCGTGTTTGGCCAATGAACATTTTCTTTTTATTTTATTTATTAATTTAAAAAAAAAATTTTTTGCTTGTCAGGTTCTTTTGAATGTATAACATTTTTTACGCCTACTACCCCTTTGCAATTTGCTCCCGACGCCAATGAGATTTGAATATCCTGATGTTCTTTTTTTGTATAGTAAAAAAAAGATGTTCTTGTATACATGTGATTTCTCATAAAGAAAAAAACCGTAAATTAAAATTGTCTTAGGTTTATTTATATACATGTTATCAACAAAAATTAAATTAAGATAGCCGTCTTCATTTAGAACCATCATAATAATACACAAATAATGTCGTATATGCAGTTAATTCGTATATCTGTGATGTATGTCCTCGTGTTAATTTTCTATTTACAAACTTATACTGTACACACACACACGCCCTCCCTCACACACACAAATTCAAAGTGAATAAAAGAAAGATATATTGTTCTTCGGAGCTTGAAGATTTCACCGTGAGCAAAAATTGGAATAATACTCTAATTCAAGCTATAAATGCTCCAGTGACTTTCTTGATGAATCGTTTTCTCGCAAAAAGTAGAAAAATCAATGACCAACAATATTTCCAGTAAAGAAAATTAATTTTTATATTAGCGAACTCGCTCCACATTTTAAGAAAAGTCCATAAATGGAACAGAAGAGTAAGCTATAACTTTTTTTTCACTTCAAAATCATTTTTTTTTGGCGCTGTAAAAGATTAAAAAGTTGAAACGTTAAAACGTTGAAATTCAATAACGCCAAGTTGACGACGTCATAACATCATAGCGTTATTTTCTTACGAAAACTACCTATATTTGAAGAGGTCTCTTGAAGAAATGGTTTGAGATAATAACAAAAATTAAAATGACATAGAAAGTGGTCACTCTCGACATGCTTCTAGAGCAATTTAATAAGATTTTTGAACTGGGCGGAATTTTGTTCATACCGTACTTTCTTCTTTGCAGCCCCAGTAAGTGGTGGCGTCTCCATTTCAGGTAGGATTCTTCTCTGGTTTCTGACTAGATAAAACATTCGA
Source organism: Saccostrea glomerata (assembly GCA_003671525.1). NCBI lineage: Eukaryota > Metazoa > Mollusca > Bivalvia > Ostreida > Ostreidae > Saccostrea > Saccostrea glomerata. Next base: position 203,160 of record PRKT01000165.1, on the reverse strand, counting down.
AGTATATTTGCTTATATGTCTTATATATTGAGGTGGAAGGAATTTAAAAGACCATTTTTTTTTCCTCATCACAATTGTACAACTTTAAATAGAAATGGTAAACTGCCTTTGAAAACTAGCAGGGGCTATATTTTTGGCGGAATGGTGGCGTTTCAAATATCTTCTTTTCTGCCGCTCAAAATTTCAATAGAACAATGAATTTAGTTATGATTTTTACACAATCGAAGACTTGGAGAACTTTTCGAATGTAAGTTAAATTAATAATGAGGGACTAAACTTTCAAAATATATCAAATAAATATGATTTTCCAAACAAACTAGAACTTCGTAAGCTTTTAAACGCTTCCTATCAAAGTGCAGATTTGAGCCAAAAAATCCATAAAAAGTATTTTTGCTTTCTAGGTAAATGATCAAAACTTTTTGTTTTTGTATCATTTTGTACATTTATAAGACTGCCTTATTATAGGTGAAAATAAGAAAGAGTTAAATATAGGAAGCATATGAAATAACTTATATATCCTAAAAAATTAAGAAAAACAGAGAAAATTCGGATAAGCCACTATCCTGTTAAGTTAAATTATTTTTGTAAATTTTGTAATATCATGCTATAGACCCGATATAGTAATATGTTTTTATGCAAAAAGAACAATCTCGAAACTTTTCAAATAGAAGTAGGTATCACATGATTGGTAACAATATTTTTTATTCTTAATGTCGAGGAAAAAGATAATGACCTTGACCTGACCTTGCCTATAATATAAAACGGTCAAATTTAATTTCACTGATACTATCACTTACTGATATTGTCTTCTTGATTCTGTGAAAATGTCATTAACTTTTAAATATTAGAAATATGAGAAGAATCTTACCTTAATTAAAAAATTCTGAAGAGGGATGTTAAAACAATACACAAACAAAACAAACAGTACCACCTTAAGGCATTCCTGGTTAATTCCAGCAAGCTTGGGAAAATATTTTCAGATCGTGTGAGGAAGACATGTCAGTTTACTTTTTATCATATGAAAATGCATATGATCTGAAAATTCGTGTTTTGACCTGCACGTCAATGAATACATAGTAACAGTAACTCGATTCTCATGAAAACCAAGACTGTTATTCCTAAAACTGAAATGAAAACTTAGCTTTTCTTATCCACCTTCTTGAATCTTTCCGGCAAACTCAGAAAACCACGACAACCTCGTATATGGTGTATATATCGGATGAGTTTGCCGGAATAAGTCCTGAGAAGAACTGCTTAAAAATAGTGCCACACTACAATATTTTAAACAAAGTGCTCATTGGTTCTTCTGACTTTTTATCTTTCACCTCGACATTGAAATTACAGTAAAGTACAAAATACTTAAAGCATAGTTAAGAGTTACATCATTGCCAACGTGAAGCCTACTATTAGATTCACCATTCTGAATATTGTGACACACTCTCATCCCCTTAACTCGACACCCACTGCACTTTGTGCCTTCCCATTTACAACTGATCGACTCATTAAAAACAATCTTCCTCTGTGTTTTATTTTGCAATAGCGGTAGCTCCAAAATCTTTTTAAGAGATAAGCTTGTTTATATTTTAACCGACTCCCATATCATCGCTTACTTCCTTCCTATTTCCTTTTTGTATTTTATAGTGACATTGAGTAAGAAGATAAGAAAATCTTAAAGCAAGGTAGGATTTACATCAACTTTTCAAACTTTTGAATTCTACAGGTACATTAAGGGTACTTAACACAAACGAAAATTGATGCATGGATTGAAATCTATATCTCAACTAATTTTGATTTGAAATTACATAGATAAATAATAAATCCCTGAAATATAAAGAAGTCGTAGGTTTTTCTTTGTCGCTTAGATATGACACTTTCTTTTGCTTCCTATACAGTTCCATACAAAATTTTGCACAAATGTTTAATCTCATGACAAAATTAAATCTTTAAAAAAAAATTTCCCACTATACTTGGTACACATTATTAAGGGTACCAATTCAAATGTAAATCTATGAGAGTTTGTTTCTGTTATTTATCCTTATTAAGAGTCAAATTCAAACATTTGCATCATAAATTGTAAGACGTAATAAAGATATGAGTATATCAAAATCCAGATAAACTCAAGTGCACTGTATGTTTTGTATTGGAGCGTTCTTTTAAGATTAAATTCAGTCGGTATACTTGTGTATAGAATCAGAATGACTTTAAAACAGTAATTTTATAGAAGACCAATCACAAGTTATGAAAATAACGATGAACTAACATTGTATTGAGGAAGCAGAATATCTTTTTATATCAACTAAATAGAATGTATGGTCTCTATGAATGATATTCAGACAATTCATACATTCATAATTATCAGTAGGCCTATCTCAGAACATTTGCCAATTCTAAATTTCCCCTTCATCTTGTCTATTTCCTGGAAGAAGTCGGGTAGTTCTTCTAAAACGCGGGATTCGAAATCCTTACTCCCTGAGTCAATGGATCGGAATGTTTTGTGTCCAAATTTTCGTTGATTCCTCCATTTTGTTCCGGATGCCCCAAAGATACCTATAAATAAATGAGAAATGTGTTATTTTCATGTTTCATAAAATCTGTTTACACAAGACTCTTCTGTAGCACCAATCACATAAAAATTAGAATCAATAAAGAAAATTTGATTTTTAAAGATTTTGTGTTGAAAATTGCATTGTCATTTAATTAAAATTTTTATCTTCTATTGAATGAATCCAGGAACAATAAGTCTAAATTCCTCATTGAAATATATACTGTAACAGACTACTACATGTGTAACCCAAAGCATAACAGTTTGCTACATGTACCTGATAGTTCAAAATATTCTGAAAATCCAAACGATGCAGTGTGGGCGGATGTTAATTCGCCATGCTTAACTAGAACTTCTTTGATTGTGTCATAACTACAGACGACAATGATAGTCTGACCAAAGACCTTCAGCGTTATCAGATCACCATGTTTCTTCTGTAGGTCGCTGTAATTCTAAAGCTTCTGTGTCCAAAAAAAATTGATTTGTTTTTAAATGTATGTTTGTTTTCTCTTTCTACACATATGATTACTTTGTATAGTATGTTTACTTCCTCTATCTACATGTATGTTTACTTTCTCTTCCTTTGTTTCCGAGCAGTATTTTTATTGTATCTAAACTTACACTACTCATAGGCGTCGGAAGCAAATTTAAAGTAGGGTAGCGGGCCTAATCAAAAGTGGTGGGGGGGGGGGGCAAATCAACAAAAAAGGTAAATCCAATTTTAAGCCCCCCTAGCCCCCTCCCCCCGGTTCCTACGCCTATACTACTATTATTAAATTTTAATTGAAACTGCAATTTTCTAATTTTCATAGTTTATTAAATTATATTTACAATATTCATTTTTAAAAGCTTCATGTATAGCTTTATATAATGTTATAAAGAAGAAAAAACATACAACAGCATAGCAGCATCTGGTTTGATGTCTACGTTTCCCACGAGCAGACGTCCGGGCTCCCTTGGCGGGAGATTCCCATGATCACGTGACTTAAACATCGCCAGAAAATCGACCAGTAGAGTAGGAGTTAGGAAAATAATTGGCAGAGATAGAATGGGCTTCTTTAAAGAAAAATAGATAGACTAACTATAAAACATTTACATAGGCCTATTATACTCTCTCTCTCTCTCTCTCTCTCTCTCTCTCTCTCTCTCTCTCCAACAGAATGCTTAACATATTTCCTTGGAAAAGACACGTACATTTAGAATTGGCAAATGTTCTGAGATAGGCCTACTGATAATTATGAATGTATTATCTTTGGGGCATCCGGAACAAAATGGAGGAATCAACGAAAATTTGGACACGAAACATTCCGATCCATTGACTCAGGGAGTAAGGATTTCGAATCCCGCGTTTTAGAAGAACTACCCGACTTCTTCCAGGAAATAGACAAGATGAAGGGGACACCATTTGATGTAAGCAGGCTCATCAAAACAAGCCACTACAACATCATATCCTCTCTCCTTTTTGGACAAAGATTTGCCCACGACGATGCCACCCTCACTAGACTGGTGGATCTACTTGATGAAGTCATGAAAATAGTTCCTGAACAGTTAGCTTTAAACTTTATGGAATGGCTGAAGTACATACCAGGCGATCCATTCAAAGTTAGAAGGAGGCGATTCCTGGTCGATGAAATCTTCAAAATCGTTGAAAAGTCAGTTGACGAGCACAAAGAAACACATGAAAATCCCAAGTCCGACGATTTTATCTTTAGCTTTTTAAAGGAGCAAGGAAAAAGAAAATTAAATAAAGAAAGCTTGGAAGGCTTTGCGGGTAACTTGTTTTGATACATTTTTTTAACCTATGAAAAATACCAACCATTAATAATATGCTGTATCTGAATCTAGGCAATGAGATACCATGAGGTAAAATTTGTAGTCTCGTAATATCTAAACATGATCAAACAACATAGCTTCAAGCTTTTAATTTCCCTCAGAAAAATGTTCTCAAATGCAAAAAACAAACCCAAAAGGTTCTAATTTTATTGAAAGGTGTGGTCAATATTCGTCAGCATTTTACATTGTAGTATTGTACAATTATATACCGGTATTGTAAATGTAGGATTATATACATGCATTTCCCGTTTCAGATAGGGACATCCTAATTTTGGGATATGCATTATACTTCACCAGTGCCCCGGTCGTTGACGTGTTGTATTGGTTCATTTTGTACCTTATGTACAACCAGGATGTAGTTGTACGCATGCGCAAAGAAATTCAAGAAAATGTTGGAACCAATAAATCGGTTACCATGGCAGACCAAGAGAAGCTCCCCTACTGTCGTGCAGTTATGTATGAAGTCCTTCGTATGTCTTTCACCAAGGTTAATCTTTCGCCAACACACACATTTTCAGAGGACCTTACTGTCAATGGTTACACGCTACCAAAAGGTGCTTGGCTGATGGCGGCCTTGTGTAGTCAACTTGGATTCCAACCTATTTCCGGAACCTGAAAAATTCAAACCAGAACGATTCATGAACGAAAAAGGTCAATTATTTGGATATGAAAAGGTTTATGCATCCTTTTCATTGGGTATGTTTTTCATCATCGATAATCGTTTCTAATTTTTGTGTTTTATGTATTTCGTTTCTCTCAGAGTAGTTAATCATTTGAGCAAAATTACTATTTATAGTTATCTACAGTTTACTATAATTAACTTGAGTGAATTAAAGTATCAAAGTTTTTAATGTAGCAAAATCAGTTTTTTTTTTACTAATATTACTTTCATATTGTTTTATTATATGCTCTCCAATTTACACATGAACATTTCTTTTTAAAAAATAGAAAATATTCCTTGTATATTCACATATTATTACTTGCATCTTTATCATTTATCATTGTTATAACACGTAAGAGATTTTAAACTTCAAAGAAAGTTCTAAAGTAAAGTATCATAGTTAATCGTAGTAACAAACTTTCAGTATTTATTAAGTACATAATTAATGTTAAACAACAAATATTTTAGGTCCTAGAGACTGTCTGGGCAAAAGTCTCGCTACAATGGAATTCTTTCTTTTCCTAACAACACTTGTACGGGACTACGATATTGAAAACGAGGCTGGAAAACCCCTTCCGTCACTAGAAGGAACGTCCGAGGGATTTCGCGTTGCTGTTCCCTATCAAGTTTGCTTGAAAAAGAAGGACTAAATCAGATTTACAAAGGAAATTTTTAAAATTTTATTAGCATATTGTATGCAAAAACATGATGGATTTCTCTTTATACTTGATGCAATTTATATAATTATGACATAAGACAAAAGAATGATGCAGAATTTTCGGCTGGAAATAAAACGTGAATAAATATTTTTCTGAAAGAATTTTTTTTTAATATTTTTTTTTACATGTATTATATAAAAGAAATGTAAAAATGCCTTAAGTTTATTAAAATCTAGTAATCACATTCATTGAAGATATCGATTATCTAATAAAATAGCACTATATCTAAATCTGTTTTTTTTTTCATTACTGTTGTCCAAAATATAATTTGACTTTTTTGTATTTTTCTTGCTTTCAACATTAGTACACTAAGTTGAAAAAGCTGTCGATTACGTTAAGAATTGACAGTTTTGTCAACTTAATGCACAGTTACAGGTGACTTAAGTACAGTTTATAAATATCCAAATATATTATGCTATATAATGTACTAATTTAAAAACACAAAGGATATCCAAATATATCATGCTATTTAATGCATTTAAACACAAAGGATATCCAAATATATTATGCTATATAATGTACTAATTCAAAAACCCAAAGAATATCCAAATGTGTTATGCTATATAATGTACTAATTTAAAAACACAAAGGATATCCAAATATATTATTCCTCTAGGATGCTTTCACATAAGTTTCAGCTTTTCTGACCCAGTGGTTCTTGAGAAGAAGATTTTTTAATGACCCACCCTGGTTTTGTATTTTCTTGATCACTTTGTAATGGGCATGACCCTTCATTTTTACAACTAAAACATCCCTGTATACAAGGATGCTTCTTGTCATGTTTGGTTAAAATTGGCCCAGTGGGTCTTGAGAAGAAAATCTCAAAAGTTTACAGGCGTAAAATGGGTGATCAATGAAGCTCACTTGAGATTTCAGTTCAGGTAAGCTAAATACTCGTGCAGTCTGTTGGTCACCCTCTTCATGTAATTCCGTAATGAATATTTTATTCTTTATTTAAACAGCATATTTTCTGGTTTCAAATGAAGGCCATTACAGCTAATTTAAAAAATAAAAAGGTTTCTTTGGTTGTTAGTACAGAAATTATTGCTGCAGCTGTTGCAGAAAAAATACATTACCCGCGTAAGAGGGTTAGCCTATGTAAGTTTTGTCTACAATAGCTGCGACGTTAATTCTCGTACTAACAAACAAATAAAGACATTTTATTGTTTATATTTACATCTGAATGAAAAATAAAACATTCAAAGTGAAATCAAATATAATAATTTGGTATTATAGATTTATAATGGCTGTTCCATCAGTTATGCAGATAATCACATAGGTCTATAATACAACATTTAACATATTCAATCTTGCTTCGAATGTTTGTTTTTTTTCAAACAGATTTGAGTGTCACAAACTGTGATAATGGCATGGAAATAATCCCTTCCTGTAACAAAGCTTTGATAAAAAAACAAAGGGTACGTGTACAAAAAGTTTATTATAGTGCTCAAAACAAAACACATAGATGTAGAAGTACCCTGGAGTGGTGTATATCTTAAAGAGTTTGAATTATGACCAGTAAGGTATGGTAGGGTACAAAAGGTATTGCAAGGGGAAGATCTTGTGAAGAACAGCATGGCCAAAGCTACTCAGGTGAGCGATGTGGCCCATGGTCCCCTTGTTTTCAATGAGAGACACTCTAGCTCTCCGGACTGTCAAAATATATTTTTCGGATAGCTACAGCTCTGCAGCTAGTGGTGATTCATTATCTTTTCACGGGACAAGGGCCTATCTTCAGTGGCAAAACTGTTGGTCAAAACACAGGAGTTCGCGTACCTATCAGTTTTGCCGAAATTTTCGGTGAATAAAAAAAGATACGTAATACCTATAAAAATTATTAAACGTATTACGTATATTTTTATTTAATGAAAATTTTGATATAATTGATAGATAACTCCTGTGGTCAAAAACACAATTTCTTCTATATATTAAAAACCGATCAGCTTTTTGGCTACGTCGGAAAAATATACTGAAAAGGAAAAAGAAACGCAAAGTAAACTTTTGAGGTGAATTAAATTTAGTTTTCTTTTTATTCTTTCTATGTATTCTTATCTTACTTTTGAAATAATCTTTAAAGAAAATCCCATTTGATTTTGTCTTATAATTGATGAGTTATTGTAACTCATTTGAAGATACTCCCAAAAAGTGAAAGTCGAAAACTTGCGTTATCTTCCATGTCTCCCCCGCGTATCTGTCACGGCCTTGATTCTCCCCTTGCATGTAATTCATCAGAATGTTAATTTTTAAACCCTGCATGCCTAAATTGACCAGGGCATGAGTCGACAATAAAAAAAAATTAGTCAAAAGACGCGCGCATGCGTAAGTGAGGGGAACACAAACGTGAAGTTGACCGGCTTAAAAAAAATAAATTTCGCGATTTTTCTCTTCCAGTTTTGGGGTAAATGTAATGATTATCAATGATAGTCAACTGTATTTGTAGCGGTTAATGTAGTAGTACATGTAAGATGGCTTTTAAACAGGTAGCAGGACTAATATCCCGATGGTAACGTGACTCTGTTTCGCGTTTACGTCATCCTCATGGTTGGTTGGAAACCATTTCCCAGGCCCTCTCCGACAATGGGTAACAAGTTCTATTGGGAAAAATTTACAAGAAACTGCTCAGTAACCCTTTATTGACTTTGTCCTTACTTTGTTATACGAATACAAGACCCGATGGAAATTCGATAAACTGTACCAAAATTGCAATAAATTCATATCGTCTCTAAATATTTAAAAACAGTGTGTATACCTTAGGTGCATGAAATGGTACAACGAGATTTGTTAACAAACTTGTCGCCATTAATTTGCACGTGTATTGGACTTTTAGAGTTTTTCCTACCTGACGTCATAATTTTTACGGTTGAGTAATTCTGAACACTGATTTAAGTGCATAGTGACTAACTCATCAGATTAATTTTCGTAAATTTTGGTTTTCGAACCTTATACATGTATTACCCGGCATTTCTTTTCCCTTTCAGTATATAATTGCCAATTTTCAATCAAATACATGAAATAAAATTGAAGATAAACATGAACATTAAAATTCAAAACTTTGATTTAATTCTGTTCTCATTTTTTGATCTCGAGCACAGGCACTTGTTTCGGATATACATTTAAATCCATAGTATAATATTAGAACTATGGATTAAATTTATTTCCGAAACGAGTGCCTGTGGTCTCGAGGCCTGGTCAGATAACCTTTTGGCGACTACATTACTTTAGGATCTGAGATATAGACGTTTTCAAAGTTTCTCGTAAATGTTCAAAAGGGAAATGTGACAATAATGATTGATTGTATGATTGTATATCATTTAACGTCCCTCTCGAGCATTTTTCACTCATTTGGAGACGCCACCACTTGAGGTGGCGAGCAATAAATTTTGTCCTATACTTGGCACTCAGGACCATTGAGCAGTGAGGGATCTTTCTGGTGCCAGCACCTACTGCAACACAGGACCTCGGTTTATACTGTCTCATCCAAAGGACCGGTCTCCACGTCCCAATGACTTACATCAAAAAATGTATCAATTCATTACATTTGAAATATGCAAAATTCGAATAAAATTATGAAGGAATTTTTTTTCTCTAAATTTAATGATGGAAAATTAGATTTTAAGGTATCCAGTTCAAGTCTTACATAATTTTGGTACATATTATTTAATATAGCTGGACAACTTCATGACTTTAATCTTAAAGTCGGCAAGGATGTTGACCAGATGCATATTTGTGGCCACTTTACGGGACCTGTAGGAGTCGGGGAACGCACGGCAATGTGGTGTCCGACAAAGTCGTTGGCCCGATATGTATAACTACAGATTGTTGAGGGGTGGCATAACCATTTATGTCTTGCAGAGGTTCTTGTTTGGGGACACTTATAACTGTTAAATCCAAATAAAATTGAACATAAATTGTACAATGTTATGTTTTTTTTCATTTATTTCTATCTAAATATAGTACATGTACATTCGTGTATACAGAATTAAAACTGCAGAGGTAATCTCGATCGAACTTTTGATGGGACAACCTGGCATTTATGCAAAATACCATGGGGTGAAATTTATTAAATAATTCTTTCATGGGTAATAATTGGAATTGCAAATTTTGCAATTTTTGATGTAGTTATAATTTTTAACTTTACCGGTAAATTAAAAACAATCTAAAAATCACAAGAAAATTACAAACTATGAATAAAATTTTAATCATGAAAGAAATGTGAAACAAACAATTTTTTCTTTGGAAAGTGCTGTTAGAATTGCGAGGTACACATGGTTTGAAGACATTTAGGGTTATATGTGTTAATTTCAGAACATCGAGTAATGTTTCGTGCGAATGTATGAAATAATAATTTTACCGACAGTGAACGTGGGATTCTAGCAGCACTTTAATCAAAAATATTTTTCAACTATATTATATTTACTTTAGAAAGTTATAAAACTTCGGGGTAGTGATTTTTCGGACTAGTGATGATGTGGTGGTTGTTCACTTCTTTGCTTCAGACACTCTTTAATTTGTCTTTTTGCTACAGTGCTTTAAGTAGTAGTTCCGAACTGCACCTGGAAAAACGCTCGGTTCATTATTTGCTTAGGAGTTATTCTTTTCTAAACTGAATCAAATAGATTACTTCGTTACCTACGTTTTCAACTATTAATAGGAATTCGATAAAAATGCTGCACTATAATTTAGGAATCTTCCATGCTACTTTAAATATAGTTAAATTCAGACAGTTTTGAAAATTTCAAGTAATTTCGATTACTGTAAATTGACTTTTATTCGCATGCAAGAATTTTGCGAGGTTTGCGAGAGCCTCGACCTGACGATAATTTCTCACCGCGAACCGGTCCTTGAAGTCTCTGTGTCTATTTTCAACAGAACCAAAAAGACTTGATCGCGAAAATTAATCGACATGAACTCCTTTACCCCTAGTAAATTGCGAAATAAAGTCGACTTGTCGCGAATAAAAGTTGGTTTGCAGTATCGCAACTTATCGGCGTTATTCAATCGGGATCGTTTCAAATTCATTATAAACGATCAAATCGTAGACTGATCATTTCTTACAATGATACTTTAACATAAAAAACAACAACAAAAATCAAACATAAATTCATTTTACATTATATAAATATTGCATGTAGTTGAGTGTAACATTGAAAATTTTCACCCCAAGAAAACCATTGTCAACCGAGGTGCAGCCGAGGTTGACAATGGTTTTCGAGGGGTGAAAAATTTCAATATTACACTCAACTACATGCAATATTTATTATATTATACAGAATGTTTTATACAAATACATATAACAGTGAACCGTGCGCGCATAAATTCTGCGCAGTCGCTATTTTTTGGAATATCACCCGTTTTCTTGGGGTGAAAACTTTCAATGTTACACTCAACTACATGCAATATTAATATAATATGAATTTCAAAGAGGCCAAAAATTTTTGAAAAACCCAGGTACCGTTCATATTGATATTGATTTTGAACAAAGTTGTTTAAACATGATTTTCTCTAAAGAGACGTTAAACAATATACTATCAATATATTATCATCATTGCCTTTTTGAAAGATCTTTTAAGGAAAGGATAAAGTTCGAAAAGAGTCCATTCTGTGAGAGAAAGCACTGTTTGAGGCCAAACGTTTAAGGACTTTATCCTACTTAAAACATTTCTTTTATTGTTAACTTAATAAACTGACCGAAGTTATTTGATTTTTAACATATTGTAACACACTTGATTGTCCGGAGAGGGAGTGACGTGTAAAAATGCAAAAACTGACCATGTCCCATATAAAGCTTCATGAGTGAAGACATCCTCATCAGATGGAGAAAGGATATTTTTAACTCTGTCAAAATATAGGCCAAATAATGGCAAATGCACTGAATTGCGCACAAGTCAAAACCTTGGTATGCAGATTCTTCAGTCGATATTCAAGTTTTGACAATAACTATCGTAAATCTTTGTGAACAAGCAGGATTTAAGGCACACTAAACAAATATTTTTCTAAGAATAACAATGGCGACCTGCTTTTATGAAGATTGGATTGACGAAAGCTAATAACAGAGAATCGAAAACGGGTCAGCAGCAGAGATTTAATTAAATAATTCATGGAAATGAGGGTGTTGGGGGGGGATGGGGGGAGGGGGTTTATGTGATGGCAAGCGTATGAAATTTGTGATCTCTGTCCCAGAAATGATTCCATTTGTAGTGAATCTAGTGAGATTATCATTTCGTCAGAAAATATGTCTTTATCTTTTAAATCAAACTTTGAATTGCTGTTGGATATATTTTTAAACTTTCCTGGAATAGATCTTCCACGGCCAGCATCCATTTACAAATGTTGTGAAAAAGATTAGACGTGTATTTATTAATAAAGAAACTTAATTCCGGATATGCATGTTGTAAAATTATTATATATCAGGATATTACATATTTGTAAGTGTCTTTTTCGCTTGGATTTGTCATCTCCTGAGATGATAAATATATTGTTGAACATGCTATATCCTTTGTATTTTAGTGCAATAAATAGCATAATAGCGAGCGCAGCGAGCGTCGCGAACTCAATAGACTAACGTGTAAGAACAGAGGAAATTCGGATTGAAATCTGTACATACGTCAGCCAAATTTCTCTGTGCAACATTCCCAGAATTCCTGCACTACCCAATGTCCTTTGCGCGAATATTGCCGAATAAATAAATAGATAATAACGTAATGCATATATCAGGCTTTCAGTTTGTAGAAATCTTTCAAGGAAACAAGAAATAACTCTGCAATGTTTTTCGACAAAAATTGCGCTAGTTCTATAGTTTCAAACAGACGCTCGGCTGTCTCCGTAAGCTCCGACGAGCTTTGTGACGTCGTATGAC
>PRKT01000165.1:156209-190411 GCA_003671525.1 Saccostrea glomerata | reverse complement strand
GCAAGCGTATGAAATTTGTGATCTCTGTCCCAGAAATGATTCCATTTGTAGTGAATCTAGTGAGATTATCATTTCGTCAGAAAATATGTCTTTATCTTTTAAATCACACTTTGAATTGCTGTTGGATATATTTTTAAACTTTCCTGGAATAGATCTTCCACGGCCAGCATCCATTTACAAATGTTGTGAAAAAGATTAGACGTGTATTTATTAATAAAGAAACTTAATTCCGGATATGCATGTTGTAAAATTATGATATATCAGGATATTACATATTTGTAAATGTCTTTTTCGCTTGGATTTGTCATCTCCTGAGATGATAAATATATTGTTGAACATGCTATATCCTTTGTGTTTGTAGTACATTATATAGTAGGGCTGGGTATTGGCCTGAGATTTCGTATTGCGATATATTGCGATATTTTTAACTGTATTGCGATATGTATTGCAATATTTTCAATGTAATAAAAATGGCATTTTCTTCCTATATTTACTTTAATTTACATGCAGAATATACATAACTATGATAAGTAACCAACACAGAAAAAAAATCTTGTTGAATTCATTTAAGTTATGCCTTGATATGTTCCCACAAACAACTTCTGACTTACTGTTTGGTTTAATAACAAACTTTTATAAGTCCATTTTTATATTTAATGACAAAATTCTTTAATCTAAGCATATTGCCAATATATCGATATTACAAAATCGTATTGCGATACGATATTGTTTGTCATTGTATTGCAATATATTGAAATATCGATATTATTGCCCAGCCCTATTATATAGCATATCATATTTGGATATCCTTTGTGTTTTAGTACTATATATAGCATAATATATTTGGATATTTATAAACTGTACTTAAGACACCTGTAACTGTGCATTAAGTCGACAAAAATCTCAATTCTTCAGGTAATCGACAGCTTTTTTTCAACTTAGTTTACTAATGTTTAAAGCAAGAAAAAAACAAAAAAAAAGTCAAATTATTTTTTGGACAACAGTAATGAAAAAAGGTATTTTAAATATAGTGCCATTTTGTTAGATAATCGATATTTTCAATGAATCTGATTGCTAGAATTTAAGAAGCTTAAGGCATATATACATTTCTTATGTATAATACATAAAAAAAAGTTCTTTCAGAAAAATATTTATTCACGTTTTATTTCCAGCCAAAAATTCTGCATCATTCTTTTGTCTCATGGCGTAATTATATAAATAAATAATTGCATAAAGAATAAAGAGAAGTCGATCATAATTTTGCGTACATACTAATATAATTAACAATTTGTCCTTTGTTCATCTGATTTAGTCCTTCTTTTTCAAGCAAACTTGATAGGGATCAGCAACTCGAAATCCCTTTGACGTTCCTTCTAGTGACGGTAGGGGTTTTCCCGCCTCGTTTTCAATATCGTAGTCCCTTACCAGTGTTGTTAGGAAAAGAAACATTTCCATTTTAGCGAGACTTTTGCCCAGACAGTCTCTAGGACCTACAATATTTGTTGTTTAACATAAATTATGCACTAAATAAATACTGAAAGTTTTATACTTCCATTAACTATAATACTTTACTTTAGAACTTTCTTTGAAGTTTAAAATCTCTTACGTGTAATATAATATCTGTGATAAAAGATGGAAGTAATGATGTTTGATATATAATATAATCTATATACCAGGGATATTTTCTATTTATTGAAAAGAAATGTCCAAAATACAAAATCATACCCAATGAAAAGGATGCATAAACCTTTTCATATCCAAACAATTGGCCTTTTTCATTAATGAATCGTTCTGGTTTAAATTTTTCGGGTTCCGGAAATATGTTCGGATCCAAATTGACTGTACACAAGGCCGCCATCAGCCAAGCACCTTTTGGCAGCGTGTAACCATTGACCGTTAAATCTTCTAAGAACGTGTGTGTTGGCGAAAGATTCACCTTGGTAAAAGACATACGAAGGACTTCATACATAACTGCACGACAATAGGGGAGCTTCTCTTGGTCTGCCATGGTAACCGGTTTATTGGTTCCAATATTTTCTTGAATTTCTTTGCGCATGCGTACCACTACATCTTGGTTGTGCATAAGGTACAAAATGAACCAATATAACACATCAACGACCGGGGTACTAGTGAAGTATAATGCATATCCCAAAATTAGGATGTCCCTATCTGAAACAGGAAATGCATGTATATTATCCTACATTTATAATACTGGTATATAATTGTACAATTCTACATTGTGCAATGCTGACGAATATTAACCACACCTTTTAATAACATTCGAAACTATTGGGTCTGTTTGTTGCGTTTGAGAACAAGTTTGAAAAACATTCTTACTTTTTTTACTCTAATGGATGCTAAGAAAATTAACTTACATTTTCATCAAGATTCATTTAACTCCTTTGATCGAATGTATTTGCGAAGATTTTTCTGAAGGAAATTAAAAGCTTGAAACTATGATGTTCGATCATATTTACATATTACAAGACTATAATTTTACCCGATGGTATCTCATTGCCTAGATTCAGATACAGCATATTACTTGATGGTTGGTATTTTTCATAGGTCGAAAAAAAATATATTGAAACAAGATACAGTGTACTTAGTTACCCGAAAAGCCTTCCAAGCTTTCTTTATTCAATTTTCTTTTTCCTTGCTCCTTTAAAAAGCTATAGATAAAATCGTCGGACTTGGGATTTCCCGGTGTTTCTTTGTGCTCGTCAATAAATTTTTGGACAATTTTGAAGATTTCATCGACCAGGAATCGTCTCCTTCTAACTTTAAATGGATCCCCTGGTATGTACTTCAGCCATTCCATAAAGTTTAAAGCTAACTGTTCATGAACTATTTTCATGACTTCATCAAGTAGATCCACCAGTCTTGTGAGAGTGGCATCGTCCTTGGCGAATCTTTGTCCAAAAAGGAGAGACGATATAATATTGTAGTGGCTTGTTTTGATAAGTCTGCTCACATCAAAGGGTGTCCCCTTCATCTTGTCTATTTCCTGGAAGAAGTCGGGTAGTTCTTCTAAAACCCGGGATTCGATATTGTTACTCCCTGAGTCAATTGATCGGAATGCTTCGTGTCCAAATTTTCGTTGATTCCTCCATTTTGTTCCAGATGCCCCAAAAATACCTATAAATAAAAAAATTATGTTTTTCGTGTTTCAGAAAAAATCATTTACACAAGACTTTTCTGTAGCACAAATCGCATGAAAATTTGCCTGAATAAAGAAAATGTTATTAAAAGTTTCTGTGTTGAAATTGCATTGTCATTTAATTCAAATTTTCATCTTGTATTGAATGAATTATTTGTCTTCATCTAGGAACAGTAAATCTAAATTTTTCATTGAATTATATATATTGTAACAGATAACTACACATATAACCAAAAGCATAAAAGCTTGCTACATCTACCTATGGCACGCCAAATGCACAAAAATGAGCTTAACATCGTTTCACAGTTGATAAACTAGGTTTGGTTTATCGACTGTAAACTATAGTTTACGAACCGTGAAATATAACTTTACAATTCGTTAACTATAGTTTTCATCTGTGAAACTATATTTAACGGTTGTTAACTATAATTTAAGAATGTTAATCTAAGTTTATCTGTCTGTAATGAAGCGTTTACAAAAATTTTGTTGATAAACATAGATTCACGTTTGTAAACACTATAATTTACAATCGTAAACTATAGTTAAGAGTTGTTTATCATAGTTTCAAATATCGTGAATCTGTATTTATCAAATCGTTAACTACTAGTATAGTTAAGAGTTGTAAACCATAGTTTAAAAATCGTGAAATGTATTTATCAGATAATCAATGTTTTGCAATCGCAAATTATTGTTTTCGGTGTTAAGTATAGTTTACGGCTGTGAAACATAGATTATCGCGTTAACTATGGTTTACAGATGTAAAATATAGATTAAATTGTTAACTATATAGTTTACAGTCCGTAAATTCTAGTTTACAACCGATAAACCTAGTTCATCAACTTTGAAACTATGTTTAGCTCATTTTTTGTGAATTTGGCGTGCCATATGTACCTGATAGTTCAAAATATTCTGAAAATCCAAACGATGTAGTGTGGGCAGACGTTGATTCGCCATGCTTAACTAGAACTTCTTTGATTGTGTCATATCCACAGACGACAATGATAGTCTGACCAAAGACCTTCAGCGTTATCAGATCACCGTGCTTCTTCTGAAGGTCACTGTAAGTATCAAACTTCTGTGTCCAAAAACAGTTGATTTTTTAAATGTTCACTAGACAAAATTGCTAACGCACCACCTATGAGAATTAATATTTTACTTTTAAAAACTTGTTATCATGCATTTGATATATAAATAATTATGTTACTTTAACAAAAAATAAGGCATATTAATGTAAAATCTTATAAATAACTACAATGTTTATAGAAGTGTGACCAATTCCTAGAAAAAGATAAATTCATGTCCATTTTTGAAGAAAAAAAATCATTTTTTCTTTGTATTTGTGTTCTTTCCATTTGTACTAATTAGATACTCAAAAAAGGTTACATCGTATGCGGCGTTTGACGCTAGAAGAGCGCACAAAAGCAGACAGGGTGGCGTCTGCAGTGGGTTCCTTTAAAAAATCTGTAAAAAAATAAAACCAATAAAAAAGATTTTTTCAATCATGAGAAATTGTTCCAAATAGATTTATAAACATAAAAATGTTTACTATAGATAACTGCGACAATAATCTAACAGCATACAATATGATATAAGTTGGAAATTGTTCCACAAAACTGGGCCAATCGGAAGTGGAGTAGATTTGGTATGGACACTAAGGTATCTGATGATTACTAGGAGATATGAGTCAATGACTGTTTGTTGATTGATTTTTAACTGGGGGACCACTCCTGTGGCAATCTCACAAAGCCCTTTAGTGATCAAGAATTTCATATCTGTGCAAAAATGATGCGCAATGCACAACTGAAAATTGGTTTTCGGACAAGAGGGTCATTCAATAATTTTTTCATGATGCCAAGACATTTGTCAATCCCACTGCTTTTAAAATAATGGCATATCATATACACTAGAACCGATCCGGCAAATGTTCAATTCACAAGTGGTGCGTTAGCAATGTTTGCTTTCTCTTTCTACACGTATGAATACTTTCTCTTTGTACAGTATGTTAACTTTCTCTATCTACATGTATGTTTACTTTCTCTTTGTACAGTATTTTTACTTTCTCTATGTACATGTATGTTTACTTTCTCTTTCTTTGTTTACTTGCTCTTTCTATGTTTATTGTATCTTAACTTACACTACTGTACTACTATAAAGTTTAAATTGAAACTGTAATTTTTTTAATTTTTATAGTTTATTAAATTATAATTAAATTATTCATTTTAATAGCTTCATGTATAGCTTTATATAATGTTTAAAAGAAGAAAAAAAACATACAATAGCATAGCAGCATCTGCTTTGATGTCTACGTTTCCTACGAGCAGACGTCCAGGTTCCCTGGGCGGGAGATTCCCATCATCACGTGACCAAAACATCGCCAGAAAACCGACCAGTGGAGCAGTAGTTAGGAGTATAACTGGCAGAGATATGGACTTCTTTAGAAAAATAGACAGACTAGCCATCACACATTTACTAAGACCGATTATACTCTCTCTCTCTCTCTCTCTCTGTCTCTCTCTCTCTCTCTCTCTCTCTCTCTCTCATTCCCCTTCCTCTCCCAGAGAATGCTTTACATATATCCTTGAAAAAGACACGTATATTTAGAACTGGCAAATGTTCTGAGATACTGATATTTATGAACTAAATACCTGTCTGAATAATCATTCCTAGAGACCATACATTCTATTCAGATGATGATATAAAAAGATGTCCTGCTTCCTCAATAAAATGTTTGTCTCTCGTAAATTTTCATAACTTGTGATTGTTCTTCTATAGAATTACTGTATTAAAATCATTCTGATTCTATACACAAGTACACTGACTGAATTTGATCTTAAAGGAATGCTCCCATACAACCATCTATATGCACAGTATAAAGTCTTACTAGTTTTTGTTTTGATATATAACACTGTGAACTCAAAAAGCCCCCAAATCTCCTGGAGAATAAGTGAAATTTGAAAACTATCGCACCAACAAACTAAAAGTTTTGGCAAAGATCATAATAAGCTTTTCAAAAGAAGGTCAAACGCCAAATCCATAAGGTTAAATGTTTCTTAGAAACAATCCGAGTATTCAATTCCAATCGGAAGTTTTGTATTCCATCTAAAGTCATATTTTGAATCGAGGTATTTTTGGAGGTATAAATGAGTGGTTAATTAACAATAAAGAGGCTCGACCAGAGACGTCTGAAACGATAACAAACGATATCCTTGTAAAAGAAGGTTAATGACTGATATACTAACAAAATGCGAACTTGAAGCGGTGCATGGTGCCTGAGACTGTGTTAAGTACCTTGAGGTAAAGATAAGTAGGAGGTGCCCCGTGTACGAAACAAGTACCTGTGAGCCAATTATATATATAGAATTGAATTTCACATATCTCTATTACATTTACAATGTACTTGCCGTTACGAGCCATTTCCGAAGATAAGTAAGCTTTTATCACCGGTATTTTATATATAATGTTGAAATGAAGCACAGAGACGCAAAATCAGTAAAAATTAAAAAAAATGATGTAGACCTTGCAATTTTTTTGAAATTTTTGAAAGGAATAATTTTTATAAAGGTACTAATTTCAGACCCTCAAAAGACACCTTTATGGAGTAAATATATCATAGTCTGGCCCATACAAAGATATTGCTTCAATCGCTCATTCCTCCCTTCTGCACGCGGGGAAAGAAAACACGAAGCCATTACCATATTTTGAGTTTAAACTTTGCTTTTCCGGCACTTATTTTTGCAGCTTTACAGTGCACTTGAGTTTGTCTTTATTACGTCTTACAATTTATGATACAAATGTTTGATTTTGACCACAGCCTTTGGATTGCTTTAAAAAAATTTGTGTGTAAAAAAAAATAATTTCAACACCTCAATTTTTTTTCTAAGCGATCTAAAGGCCTGGGATTTTGACTCTTAAGGATAAATAACACAAACTTTTTTTTTTTAGAAGAAATCAGGAATATTTCTCATAGATTTATATTTGAATTGGTACCCCTAATAATGTTTACCAAATGTACTGGGAATTTTTTTTAAAGATTTTGTGATAAGGTTAAACATTTGTGCAGCATTTTGTATGGAATTATACATGTATAGGAAGCAAAATAAAATGTCATATTTAAGCACCAAGGCAAACCTTTGATTTCTTTATATTTCAGATATATTTATTATTTATATCATTTCAAATCGAAATCAGTTGAAAAATATATATCAAACCATGCATCAATTTTTTGTTTGTGTTAAGTACCCTTAATGCACCTGTAAGGGATATAATTCAAAAGTTTAAAAAGTTAAAAGTTTAAATCCTACCTTGAATTAAGATTTTCTTATCTTCTTACTCACTGTCACTATAAAATACAAAAAGGAAATAGGAAGGAAGGAGGCGATGATTTGGGAGTCCGTTGAAATACTAACAAACTTATCTTTTAAAATGATTGGTGAGCTGTTGCATAATTAAACACACAGGAAGATTGTTTTTGCTGCATCGATCAATTGTAAATAGGAAGCTAAAAAGTGCACTGGGGGGTCGAGTTGAGGGGATGGGCGTGTGTCACAATATTTAGAATAGTGAATCTAATAGTAGGCTTCACGTCGGCAATGGTATAACTCCTAATTGTGCTTTAAGCATTCTGTACGTTACTGTAATTTCATTTTCGAGGTGAGAAATAAGAAGTCAGTAGAAACAATGAGACCTTATTTTAAAATATTCTAGTGTGGCACTGTTTTTCAGCAGTTCTTCTCGGGCCTTATTCCGGCAAGCTCATCCGATATAAACCATATCCGAGGTTGCCGCGGTTTTCTGAGTTTGCCGGAAAGAATCATGAAGATACACAAGAAAAGCTATGTATTCATTTCAGTTTTAGAAATAACAGTCTTAAAATTGGTTTTCATAAGAATCGAGTAATTGTTTGTGTTCACTGACTTGCAGGTCATACAGTAAAACACAAATTTTCAGATCATATTTACATATGATGCAAACTAAACTGACCAATCTATAATATTTTCCCAAGCTTTCTCGAATTAACCAGGAATACCTTTAGGCGGTACTGTTTGTTTTTTTTTTGTGTGTTGTTAACGTCCCCCTTGATAATACTTCATTAAATGGAGACACCACCACTTGCCGGTGTTGCAAATTTTGTACTTTACTCGGCATTCTAGGCCATTGAGCAGGGAGGGATCTTTTTCCTAACTATAGAGAAGATGCTCTAACCACCGCACCACGCGGGCGACTTTATTTAAATGAAAATTGAAGTATATAAACACTTACAACATACTGTGTGGATACTTCCTTACACAAAGCTGTAGTGTTGATATTTTATAGTGAATGAAATTGAATTACAATCTAATGTTTTCCCCGCGTCCTCGTCGAGTTGTACCCGCCCATTTCATTGTTTATCATTGAATGTTTTGATTGTAACATGGAAATGACGTAAGCTGCATATTTCTAATCTTGCCAGTTAATGTTCCGCGGTCTTAATGAAATTTACGGTGGCAGTATTTCATTCAAGGATTGAAACTTGGTATTAAAACATTTTTAAGTAAATCAGTATTATTTATATTGAAGTATTAAATAATATTTTTTCTTCAAAAGTCTATTTCATTTTCCAAGTCTAAGGAGAAAACATCCAAGAATTATCCATCTTTCTAAACCTGTTAGTTGATGCAGTGTATTAAGTATCTTCCAAAGAAAAATATGTTTGTATCATCTCTCCTGAAAATCACTGCTTAATGAAAGAATTATTTCATTAAGCAGTTGATAATGTCAACTATCAATGCCATAATTTATTATACTAAGCGTTGTAATGTAATGTTTTTTATCCTTCCTATCATAAAGCACCGTTTTATCATTTACAGTTGCTACATCTTTCTGATCGAAGTATCAAGTGATCTTTGTCCAGTCGGTCGTTGTTGTCCTCCTCACTTACATTTTACAAGTCTTTCCTTTTTCAGAACCTACTAATCTTTGTATATTGTTCCTTTTGTATAGGAAAATAACTTTGTTCAAACGAAGGGTCATATCCCTCTTTAAAGAGGAGATAATTAGGAAACAAGAGGCCCATTGGTCACATCACTCTCCTGAGCACCTGGGCTTGTTTAAAAAGAATAATCAGTTCAGTATTGAAAAGTTTATATGACAGGGAAGGGGGGATTTGAATTTCTTATTACTTGAGAAAGTCATTATATCATTATAATTTTGCCATAGTTGAGAAAAAAAAAATTAAGTTTTAAAAAGATTTTTCCCATACATTTTTGTGAAAAGATTTGATTGCCCATTATGGCCCCAGGTTACCCCCAGGTATCATGGTATGAGAAAATTGAATTAACTCTAACTAAGGATGTTTCCATATAAATATCACCAATCATAGCTTTGCTGATCTTGAGAATATTTAAAAAAGATTTTTCCTTTGTACTAGTATTCCTATGCAAAAGTTTGATCAGTCATTGTGGCCCGCCCTATCCTCGGGGATCATGATTTGAACAAACTTGAATCTACACTAAATGTGGATGCTTCCACATGAATATCATCTTTCCTGGCCCAGTAATTCTGGAGAAGAATATTTTAAAGATTTTTCCTATATATTTCTTTGTAAAGCTTTGATCAGCCATTGTAATCCCGCCGTATCTCGGGGTCATGATTCGAACAAACTTGAATCTGCACTACCTGAGGATGCTTCCACATGAGTTTCATTTAATCATAATTATCTCCCCTTGGAAGAGGGTTTGGCCCTTTATTTGAAGAAACTTGAATCTCCTTCACACAAGGATACATTGTGGCAAGTTTGGTTGAAATTGGCCAGTGGTTCTTGAGAAGAAGATGGAAATGTGAAAAGTTTACGACTACGACAGACAACGTAAAAATTTTTATCAGAAAAAGCTCACTTTGAAAATGGATGTAGTCATCTAAAACTCTTCTCACTTAGCTAGAAAAGATAAATAATTTTGTAAAAGTTTGTTCAAAACAAGAATCTCTATCCACATTTTCCATGTCAGGGTGGGGCTATACAGATGATCAAAGATACTTTTATATATAAATAAGAATCTTCCTTTAACTATTCTTCTCAGGAAGAGAAAACCAGGATTAAACATAGATTATCTTTATGTAAATATCCCCAGATGGGTTAGATTTTTTTTTGTTCAAAGCATGACCCCTGGTGGTACGGCGGGGCTGCAGTGGGGTCAAAGTTTTCCATAGCAATACCAAGAAGATATATATTCATTAAAACAAGATGTGTTTGAGAAACACTGATGCCCTCGTATGTCAACATAGCGAAGGTTAAACTTTCTCAAATGCAAATCAAATATATTGGTAACCAAAGTAAGACCTTTTCACAAGAAATACAATTGTGAAATATGATAGCCCTAGCACTACCTTTCAAATGTTATGGCTTAAGTAAAAGTATCGTATTTTTGCGTAAAAATGAGTCAAACTCCTAGGTCAAGCTCAAAGGGTAATGCTGTGTAGTTGTTGGTTTCTCTAAAGAAACGTCTTGTCACAAGAATAACATATGTGAAAAATGCCCTAGCTTTAACCGTTCAAAGGTGGCCAAGGTTAAAGTTACTGTATAAGTACTTTTTTCACGGGGTCATAATTCCGCGGAATATCAATTTCTGTTTAATTCGCGGGTAGAAAATTACGCGGATTTACTAGACTGTCACTTTATGCCTTACATTTATATTCAGTACGCTTGGACAAATTTCAGCGGATAATTTATAACTGCGTACATAGCGTAAATTAATACCACGCGGAAAAATGTAATTCTTAAGTATTTAAAAGTAGGTGTAACTCATAGGTCAGGATCAAAGAGTAAAAAGTGTTGTTATCCTAAGAAAGGTGTTGTCACGAGGATTACGTATATGAAGCAAAAAATCCCAAGCTTATACCGTTTAAAAGTTATGGCCAATGTTAAATTTTTATGCCCCCGTAAACGAAGTTTCAGGGGTATATAGTTTTTGTATATAGTTCGTCCGTCCATCTGTCTGTTGTCTGCAAAAACTTCAACCTTGCTCATATCTTTTGATTTAGTGGAGCCATGACTTTCATATTTCACATGTGTATTTCTCGTGACAAGACCTTTCTTTGGGTACCACCAAATTTGACCATTGACATTGACCTTGGAGTTTGAACCACTTTTAGATGAAAATTTTAAACTTTTACTTTGGCCATATCTTTTGAACAGTAGATAGCAGGACAATCATACTTCACATATGTATTCTTTTTGAAAGACCTTACCAACATTCTTGACCTTGTAGATTTCCGTACTTGTGAAAAAACTTTAACCTTGGCCATAACTTTTGAACGGTAAGGGATAGGGTTTTCATACTTCATATATGTCATCCTTGTTAGAATACCCTTCATTGGATACCAAAATCTTTTACCCTTTGACCTTGACCTTTGAGATTGATCTACTTTAGAAAAGCACACCTTGCCCTATCTTTTAAAGGAGAAGGGTTAGTGCTTTCATACTTTACATATTTAATCCTTGTGTCAAGACCTTTCATTTGATAAGAACTTTGACCCTTTGACCGTTAAAGTTTCTTTTAACCTTGGCCGTAACTTCTGAACGGTTAGGGCTAAGGCTTTCATACTCTACATAAGTATTCTATGTGGTAAGACCTTTCATTGGATACCAATTACCTTGATCTTTTGACCTTGAATTAGTGTGATTTTGTACTTATTGAAAAACAACTTTAACATTGGCCTACTTTCAAATTTTACAATTGTTTTTCCAGTGAGAATACCCTACTTTTGTACCAATTGTTTAAATTTGCATTTAAGAAAAAATTAATCTTTGCTATGTTGCCATACGGGGCATCAGTGTTTCACAAAATCATCGATATCTTTTTTTTTATAAAAGAAGGTCAATATCTACGGTTAAGGTTAAAAGGTCAAGTACCTGGTAGTTGGTATCTAACGTAGGGTCTTGTAACAAAAATACATATGTGAAGTATGAAAGTCCAAGCACCAAGTGGTCAAAACTTATGGCCAAAGTAAAAGTTTGGTATTTTTGTTTAAAAGTGTGTCAAACTCCATGTTTGAGACCAAATGATCAAATTCGGTGGAACTCAAAGAAAGGTCTTGTCACAAGAAATACTCTTGTGAAATATGAAAGCCATAGCCCCACACTGTCAAAAGTTATGGGCAAGGTTAAAGTTTTTCGGACAAACAGACACTGTAAGGCGGACGGACAGGGCAAAAACTTTAAACCTCCGAATATTTGATTACTTGGGCATATAAAAGGAAAACTCTGTAAATATCTTCATCTCAAAAAGAGAAAAGTCATTATCAGTCACATCCCCAGGTAATTTATGTTCAAGTTTGGTCAAATCATGAAATAAGGGGTAGGTTTCGCCACACTAATAGATCAAAAATGGGGGAGCCTTGGGTATCCTAAACTTAGAGTAGCAAACAACTCGCCAAGTGTCAGTGTATATTGTTTAATAGATAATATGATGATCGAAGATTACAAAGAATACACAATAATATCAAAATTATTTTAATATATTGATATGTAATTAAATACAACAAATGTCACAGTGTTTTTTTTTTTTTGGTGTTGTTGTTGTTAGAATTAATCGAACACTTGATTCGGCACAAAACACATTGATTGTGTGCGTCATAGGACGAAAAAATTCTGGAAAGTTTTTTTTCTATTTTTCGTGATATCATGTTCGAGACCAGGCCAGTTAAAAATCTTTCTCCCATCATTTTGCAGGGTTCTGTCACGGCAATCGATATCCTACATTACTGTGTAACAAATGAAATGACGTTTCCCTCAGAGAAGCTGGTGATACTAATTGATGGACATTTCATTTGTCATTTATATTGTTGACAATATATTTATGACAAATACATTGTATATGTATGATAAATTTACATGAAATATTTTTATGTACAATTTATTACAACGCCTCTTAATTTCAAATAGACAATTATCGATATATTTCAGATATTCTTAACAAGCTATTAATGCATCTTGTTTTTCCCACATTACTAATTTACACATATATCAATAACTCTTCTATGCCTATGAACCTTATACCAAACCATATCCATATCAAATTAACAGTTATGATACTAGAATCAAGTCTTTAGAATTGCATTGATGAAAAAAGAACAGCTTATCCTTCAATAAATCTACCTTTTTTGCTCAGATATTTATATATGGACACAAGCTTTGAATTAATGTATAATTACTCACGCCCTAGATCATAGAATTTTAGATTATTTTTACAAAGAAGGAACAATCAATGAATTTGCTGTATGAGGGACTATACTGTTTGATTTTTGTTTTAGAGATTGGCTAAAAAATCGAAAATAGTTGGAAATTTTGTAATTTTTCCCTTTAAACTCCAAAAGTAATCAAGGGGATGTAAAAATCTAAAAGCTACATTTGTTGTATTACTTAGTATGTTGTATCTATATATTATCGATATAGTAAATATTAAACATTTATTGACTGTGGTCGAGAGCAACCTGCGTTTTGTGGGACCAAACAGTTTAGTTCAAAGGTCGACAAAACGCATCTTACCCGAGAACACAGTCAATAAATGTTTCGTTTTACCTTTTACTTTTTGACAGATCATAATGTAAATTTTGTTAACCTTAACACTTCCACTTCAGTTATGTGGAACTTCAACAAGATATAGAGATCTGACTCCTCCCAATCTGTGACGTAAGCGGTTCAACATATCATCGATAGTTCTAACATCTCAGTCTGCGATCAAACATCGGTTTTTGTTATAGCCGCTCAGTAAAACATTGGAATGTTAGACTTTTTTAAGTTTAAGAATTATATATAGGATACAATATTTAAAGATTTAACAAAAATTTATGTTAACAATAAAGGATAGATTCAAATTCAAAACATTTTTACGTCATACCCAATATGACAATACAAAAAAGAGTTACTGCATAACTAAAACTCAATTATGGTTTTAACAAGCAAACATAAAAACAAGTGTGCAACAACTACTATGTCCCCTCCCCCTAAAGGCGCACTATTGGTTTCCGTTGTCATACCCGTTGTCATATCGGGACATCCCAGATCTGAAGCTGACAGACTGACCAGTTGAGTTCCAGTTAAGTTTGCAGGAGTAGAGCATTGTGGTTTCCCTTCTTCGCCAACACTGACACGTCCAGATTTGACAAAATCGACGAGGCTCAGCAAATCGCAATCGCAGTGTAAAGGGTTATCATGTATTTGCCTTGATGAAAATAATGAAAATGTGTGTTTGAATTCATGGATACATTTTCTCTTTTTATTAAACTTTCACTAATAAATTAATTGAAATTATGATATATGTTAGACTCAAAAGTGCGATTATTTCGTATACACATGTAAATATTTTTTTCAGAGTTTTTTTCTTGTATTTCATGTATCTCAATTCTTATATAGCTTATTAATTAAAGTTTTATGATTCTTTCTTAATTTTGTTGTTTTTCTCCAAATTAATTTCATAACACTGATATACATATAGCTATAAAAAGCTATTCAAATGCTCTTATGGAGCTAGAATAGATCATAGTTCACCAAACTTGATAAGTAAATTTTTATGTCATATCATACAAGATTAAAGAAACGTAATAAGATATCAAAACATGTATTAACGTAAACAGTAGGAATTGCGTTTATTCTTAAATTATCATGGCTATATTTTTGAAAATGATGAAGTAAATGGGTGAGTATTTTTTTCCTAAATTATTTTTTATTTTCTCATATTCTATGAAATATTTTATGCGTTATTCTACTTTCATATACTTACAGTTCGTTTAAATATGTCCAACTATTAACTATGTTGCTTCCAATTGTAGTAATACTGTTGTTGTTCAGATACCTAGAAGGAAAATTGAAAGAATGGACGTTAAGTGCCGGTGTGTATATACATGTATACCGGTATATACAATTTCAAGATGTTGTATATAAAATTAGAGTGTCTTTTTGGCACTAATTAAATTATTTAGTCATAATTGACTTTAAAGACAGATGATACAAACATTTTTTTTTATAATTCTTATAATTTTTTCTCCAAAAACTTGGAAAATGATATAGACTTGGAAAATATTAGCCTATACTTTAATATTTAAATTCGCTGTGTTTTTTTACTAAGCCAAATACACAGAGAAACTAGCAATAACGTTACGTCACAATGAGGCAAAAACAATGTTGGTAAAAATGCTGCGACATAGGTCGGAGAAAAACTCAAATATTGAGTATATTTTGGTGCTTTCAAACATGTTAAATGTACATATAAAAATGTTTTTTTTAGTTTTGTTTGAATTATTGGTGTGTGAATCACAGAGACTTGCTCGTAGGCATATTTTTTCATGAAGCGCGCTAATATGCCTACGTGAAAAGTCTGTGTGGTTCACACACCAATAATTCACACTAAACTTAAAAACATTCTTTAAATAAATTACAAATATATAGACAAATCCCACTCAGTAGTGGTTCACAGATATAAACAAATTTTAGAATATGTTAGCTTGCTGTTTAAAGTGTAATATAATCTTTAGAAAAATATACTATTTTATGGGAAAAAAGCAAAATGGTAAAAATCAGTCCATGTGATTTGTTTATTCTTTTTCATTTTGTTTTTCTTCATAAAATTCAACTGGCTTGGTATATTTTTCTTAAGCTTATATTATATTTCTAGCACCAAGTTAAGATATTAATTCTGAAATTTGTTTTCATCTGTAAACCTTTACTGAGTGTGGTTTCTCCATATTTGTTATTCTATTGATAATTGATTGAGTGTAGAATAATTATTTTATTGAAGTGTTAACTAATATTTGCAGAGTCTATTTCATTTTTAAGGAAAGAACATTCTAAGAAATATCCATTTTTCTAAACCTGTGAACTGATATTATGGTATACTCAGATGACTAAAAATTCCACTGATAAGAACGAAAAACCACCTTTTGCACATTGCACACCTATGATTCTGGTGTTAAATTTCAATTTCAAATTACTAGGTCAATAAGCTACTTTTCATGCTAGTGGCTCCTGAGTATTTCTCGGGAAATATCTCAATTTTTTACAGGATGACCATTTTTTTTCCTTCACTCACAAAACATTACAAGCAACAAAACTCTTTGACTAATGAAATAATTAAGCAATAGAACAGCGTTGCTTCATATAAAGAAATGATTAGAGTTTATACCGTAAACGTGATAGTTATTACAGTCCGAATTTCTTCTGTCAAATTTATATGTTTTTCCCATTTTTAATCGAATAGTACAAAAATCTGAACGATAAAAACTCCAAATTATTTATAACCTCAGTTTACTTTTGGTGCCATAATTCTCATGGTATTTTAATCATATGGGGTCAATGATCAAATTATTGAGATATGTTGTCTGGAATGTTTGTTTGTTTGTTTGTTTTTTTTTTGTTTTTTTGAATTTCTTTATTTCATAGCATTCATTTATTTTAAACAATTTATGAGCTTTAACACATATAATATTTGCAAGATGATGCCTTTAAATTCATGTAACCTTTACTTTGTGATTAATATTGCAAAAAATAAAAATTTTGACAAAAATGAAAAAAAAAAAAATCGTCCGAATTTCCTCTGCATTACCATACGTTGACTTTTGTTCCTGTTTATTTTCTTCAAATGATATAATATATATTATTAAATTTATATAGAGATAAAACTTAGTTATTTTATCCATTTAGAACAATTTTTGATTTAACATATTAAACTTTATAAAATTTCCTTTCTGGTTTCTGAAACCTGAGTAAACGTCATCTTGAGTCTCGTCCGAAGAAACAAATTGTCCTTTAACTTATTTTTCCGTTCTTCACAATTATAATGTATTTACATGACTGTAGAAATAAAGTTTGATCAAAGTTCAATTTGAATTGCATGTATTGTGAAAACTGTTTTAAAAGAAACTCTTGCGGTAAAATTCCTTTTACAGCGCTATTTACCCATGTATTTCAATAGTAAAGCGTAAAATTTATATCCAAAACTATACTCTGTTTATAGTAATATAACAGTACAACGTATGCAAATTTGACAAAAATTACAGGACAAGTGATATGCTGTAAATACTAAGGAACATGAATTTAAATTTTCAGAATATGCTGTAGATTTTTTACGCAGGAACCTGCAACCTATCTTTAATTTTCAATGTACATATTCGTCAACTATTTCAAATAAATCAAACTTCTATCAAGCTGTTTGTCATTGTCAACAATGATGAACAAAAATCCAAAAGAAGATGTGATCGTTCTAGAAATTGTTGAATCGAAACACAGTATATCTAAATAATACTTTGGTGCTCCAAATATATCTATAGTTAGAAACTATTAGAAAAACAACTTACAATTTCCTTAAGACTGTCAAACCAGCAAATGTGTTGTTGTGTATTGCTGTTATCTTGTTTTCATTCAAATATCTGGAAAATATGTAAAGAGTAAATGTCGAGAGCGAGTTTTTGTCCCTGCAAAATAAATATTTCTTCATTCTTTAAAAATAAAATACGGCTCTTTGACGATTATCACATGAATAATTCGTACTAGCTTCAGAATGCCAATATATGGGATTATTCCTTATAAAGTTAGATGGGAAAGTTAAAAACTGCGAAGCGTCATTGAATGATTCAAAAATAGAATATTATAGTTTAGATGATTGATATCCTAAAAAAATTTTGATAACGAGCTACAAGTTTCTCTTATTTTGCCAAATCATTAAATCAATCAAAGCATTTGTTTGTATCATCTGTCCTTCAACTTATTTCCCGTTCTTCACAAGTATGATTTAATGACATGAATCTAGAAATAAAGTACGATCAACATTCAATTCGAATTAGATGTATTGTGAAAAGGAATCCTTATACCTATATTCATGTAATATCATTTAATATAAAAAGTGAGTAAGCACATTTGATTGTATCGTTTTCTTAGAGACTACATGTAAAATAATTGGTATCAAATATTTGTAAGGCGTTGATCCTAAAGTAGCGGGTTCGAATCCAACTGTGAGACGTGGAGACTCTTTCTTTGAATGAGACTCACTGTATAAACCAATGCCCCGTGACACAGTTGGTACGGTCAAGAAAGAGACCCCTAACTGCTCCATGGCTGTAAATATATACATACATGACAAAATAGGCAGCTCTCCAACGCCAAGTAGTAGAGCCTCGAAATGAGTGAAAAATTATCAAGAAGGACGTGAAACACCATATATAAGCAAACACATACAAGATTCTTCGATAGTTAAATGATAAAAAATATTACTGTGTGAGCCTATATAAGCTTTTAATCATGCATATTTCAAACATTAAGATATCCATGTCAACGCAATTAGGTTCAACATGATATTATTGTTATACAAATAAAGTATATAGCATTGAGGGAGTTAGCAAAATTCCAGTCCCCAAAGCCAGGACTAGTTTCCGAGACGGAGCTCCCCAACGCCAGGACTTTTTCCCGAAGCGCAGTTCTCCTAGGTAAGGACAATTGCAAAGGCACAGTTGAGGAAATACTCCTAGTCGAAGGGAACTGGAAACTTTCTTACTCCTTCAATGATATACATTTTAAATTTTTTATTATACTGTTATTGATGTTTAAGAAATAGGGCTTACAAAGGTCGGGGAATTAGCT
This sequence comes from Saccostrea glomerata, assembly GCA_003671525.1. Lineage (NCBI taxonomy): Eukaryota > Metazoa > Mollusca > Bivalvia > Ostreida > Ostreidae > Saccostrea > Saccostrea glomerata. The sequence continues at coordinate 171,650 of PRKT01000165.1, read as the reverse complement.
TTCGGAACGGGGAATAGCTCACTTGACTAACGGGAATTTAGAGGATTACGGATAACCGGGGTTTAGCAAGATATTGATATTATTGAACGTCTACATTTAAGATTTTTGAAATATATCTTAAACTTAAAATCTAGTACACCGAGTGTTATGGTATACGGGGAAACTGGACATTACCCGATGTATGTGCGCATTTATACAAGAATGATATCTTACTGGGGAAAACTGATTCATGGAAATGAGAATAAGATCTGTAGAATTATTTATTTACATCTTTATAATAAATACACTAAAATGGGATTAGTAATCCATGGATATCTTTCAAACAGAATATTCTTAATACAACGGGGCTCTGTAATATTTGAACTAATCAAAATTTTCATAGTGTTAAATGGAGTGCAACCACAATAAACCAAAAGCTCAAAGACCAGTTTTTACAGAAATGGTATAGTGATATGATTAATTCCAGTAAAGGTATTACATATAGAATTTTTAAAACAGAGTTTGAATGTGAAACATATTTAACTATTTTACCAAGAAAATTTAGAAATATCTTTTCAAAATTCAGAACAAGTAACAAGTCTTCCAATAGAGATGGGTAGATGGAATAAAGGAACGAAATGAAAGAGTGTGCAATTTATGTACAAAGTAATAATAATCAGATAGGAGACGAATTTCATTATTTACTGGAATGCAATGCATTATATAGTACCCGAAAAGATTTTTTGTTGCAGAAATACTATGTACATCCAAATATAATAAAATTCTGTAATTTGATGACAAGTACAGATCCAGCATTTTTACGAAAATTGTGTAAATTTATCACAAAAATTTTTGACACTGTCTGTCCTCCTTAATTTCTGCTCGTCCATGATTATTGTAAATATGTATATATGTACCTCTTGTACCGTGTATATGGTTTTTTTTAGAGAATGAATAAATGAATGCTTCCGAAGCAGAGATTAGCTTACGTGACTAATGCACGGGACTTAATCCATTCACAGTTATGTCTAGGGAATTATTCACATATATCTAATTTTATACAGGGAAAAATCAGTAGACGTCTAAGAAATGTTGGCTGTAGAATTATTTTAAAAGCCCTATCTTAGCATGTATTTCCATAATAAGGCGTAAATAAGGCGTAACTATGCTGCGTTAACAGTAATATAACATATAAATAAAGTATGCAAATTTGACAAAAATTACAGATGATATGCTGTAAATACTAAGGAAAATACGCTTTAGAATTTTTACGCAGTAAACCTTCAACGTATCGTAAATATTTCAATGTACATACTTGTTATCTATTTCAAATGTATCAAATGGGTTACTTCTGTCATGCTGTTTGTCATTAAAGTTCGGACCAACATTGATGTACAAATATCTTAAAGAAGATGCTATCGTTCTTAAGGTATGTCAATCGTGAAAGAACTATATGCGGTATATTGCATATGTTTGCCCCCACAAAAGTCAAATTTTGAAAACTTCCTGAAATGTGCTGAATTCAATAAATTGTACGAGAAATATAAGTTAACAGAAAATATTATAGTTCCAGAGCAGTGTATTCACAATTTCTGTTTTTATGACGTCACAAACTAGTCCGATTTTATATCCTTTTTCAGAAAGAGGACAAAATGGACAAAATTTCAACAATTTAAGCTTTAAAATTTATAGAGCGCATGTGTGTTCAGGAACAATATTGACATATTTCATTGATATTATCATTCTACACATTATATCAAAATATTTATCCTGAACACACATGCGCTCGGTGACTTTTATTTAAAATATCGACGAAATATGTACATTTTTCTGCAAAATTCATAAAAAACTGAAATTTACGTCATATTTGTGACGTCATTACGTACATATGACGTCATTTCTTATGAAATTATTCAGTGCTTCGAAGTCAGCATATACTCCCCTGTTTAAGGACTTAATTAAATATTACTCCATCAAAGTTTGATTTTGGGGGGCAAATGTTGGTTAATACCGCATAGTTCTTTGTTAAATCAAGGATTTTTTTAGAAGTATATTCTGTATATATAAGTACTCATATAGTGTGACTCAGAGGAAATAGTGGGTCAGTGTGCATCTTACTGATCTACGGTACAATTTTGTTGACCTATTGCATTTAAACTTTAATTTGGTAAATTACTTTAACCTTTATCATATTTTATCAGATGTTACCATGCCAATAAATGGAGTTTTACTTTCCATTAAATAGTTTGATAATATTTATCACTGAACAAATCTTGCAAATAAATGCGCAGAAATTATTGTAAGACCTTTTTGCACGAAAAAGTAACATATTTGGAGTATTAAAAAACTAAATATGCAATAAAACATTTTATTAAATCAAATTTTTTACAACTTAAGTGCCGATCAGTTACAAGTATCGAGTAATTTAAAATAATGAAAGAAAAAAGGGTCAGTGACGTTAATTTTGAAATATTGGTCAAAATATGTGATTTTCAGGCCAAAAATGGTACAAATTTTATCTAGACTTATTTCACATATCTTTATTTTTTGGCAAAGTGTGTTTAAGGGTATTGCAAAACTTGTTCTAAAAATATATAAATTTAGACCTATATAAATATTCCTAGCAATATCATTACGGAAAATATTCTCCGAGTAAAAGTATGAGAGGCTTAAGTTCCAAGATATCAAATGTAATAAATCTTGCTTCTCTGGGCTTTTTGAGCAGTTTTTTCGTTGAATGTTAAAACATTAACATTGTTGAATTTAGATATGTTATAAAAATTGAATTTTGATAAATAATTATGAAGCAAGAAAATCTGTGTGAACTTTTCTAAAAAGCTGACGAGTAACATCCCTTAAAATTGTTGTATCGAAACACAGTGCATCTATATTATATTTTGATGAATTGGTACGCAAAAACTGTAGTTAGTATCTATTAGAAAAAAACTTACAATGTCCTTAAGCCTGTCAAACCAGCAAATGTGTTGGCCTGTATTGCTGTAATCTTGTTCTCATTCAATTGTCTGAGAAAAAAAAATTGTAAGAAGTAAATGTCAAGAGCAAGTTTTTTTTTCTTCCTGCAAAATGAATATTTCTTCATTCTTTAAAAATAAATAAAGGTTTTTTGTCAATAATTCTTACTAGCCTCACAATGACAATATATGCGAAATGATATTATTATTATTCATATCGAGCTAAGAGTCTCTCTTATTTTACCAAATCATTAAATGATTCAATGCATTGGTCCAATTATGGTTATGTGGATTGACATTTTAAATATTTTTTTTATAAGAAATTACAGTTTCTCCAATTTTGTCAAATCATTGAGTGCGCCATCCTCTATTGTGGTAATGTCGTTGGTGTTTAATTTCCTAAAAAAAATTGTAAAGAGTAAATATCGATTAACAGGTCTGGACGATTTCCAAATATGGAAGTCAAGAACGATAACTGAAAGTTGCTATAAATATAAATCATTTACATGTATATATATTTTTCTATCCAATCAGACAACAGTATTTTTACACACCCCAAAACATATTCTACATGAACAAAAAGAGAACACGTGCTTTTGTTTTTCTTCAAAAAAGATTTTTTTGACAAAAAATCTTTAGAAGTAAGATGGCGAGTTTTAAAGAAGAAGGTATTCCCCACATATTTACCGTGAAAAAACTTGATATTTTCATCTTGAAAAGAAAAAATAAATAAATGCATGTAACAATGCGATTGTTTACGGAGGAATATATCAGACTGTCAATTAAATATTATCAGTTATAATTTTTACATTTGCATAACATAATCTATGTCGGTAACAATAATTTTGCTAAGCTGTGGGATATTTATCGATACCGCGAAGCTTTCACGGGTATGGATCAATTGCTTACACTTGTTCATCGTATAGACTACCTGTAGTTATAAAATATACAGGTTTCATGAGCGCTGAATACAGTGATATAAACACTTTAAATGGACAAAAATAAACGCAAATAACGTCGAGAAAAGTGAATGTAGGTTATTGCTTTTTCACCATAACTTACCATGTTTACAAGAAACTGGAAGATTTTTTAATAACCACTCAGGAAATAATTAAAATATTAAAAATATTTCCATCCCAAAACATTTTCATTCCAGGCTTTAAAGACTGGAAATCCGCCGTATTTATCTCAAATTTCTTAACAAAAGTTAAACTTTTGGGATAGCTACCTCGTATTGACATATTTTTAATCCCACTTAGAATTCATTCTAACCTTTCAAGTCGTGTTTGTTCACGGTAGGATTATAATTTATGCTGTTTCATTCCTAAATATGGAAAAAGTTTACAAAAAGTTTGTTCTAAAAACTTTTTTGGGCAGAAAAGTTTAAAAACACGTGTTTTATTCATTATCCGATGGGTTTGTTGAAATGCCGTTATCTGATTGGTCAGGAGGGTAAGCACCTTGTTTATTCTGTGTATTTATAGCAATTCACGGTTATCGTTCTTAACTTCCATATTTGGAAATCTTCCAGACCTGATTAAGTACAAATACATTACAACCTCAAAAATCATAATGAATTTACAGTATGCCTTTAGAAAATCATGATTATAACCAGATGTGTTTGTGAACACTAATGCCCCCATATGGCAGCTTCAAAAGGTCAAGGTAAAAAAGTGTTGGTACCTAAAAGAAAGTCTTAGAAAAATCTGTGATATATGAAACCCTAGTCCTTATTGTTCAAATATTATGACAAAGGTTAAGGTTTTTAAAAAGTTGGTCAAACTTTTAGGTCTAGGTTAAATGGTCAAAAATATTTATACCAGATGAAAGGTCTTGTCACAATAAATACAGATGTGAAGTATAAAAGTCCTAGCCCCAACTGTACAAAATATATTGGCTAAGGTTAAAGTGTGGTATTTTTTGCAAAAGTAGGTCATAATCCAAGGTAAAGAGGTCAAATTTGGTGGTACATATAGGTCATTTTACAAGAAATACACTTGTTAAATATAAACTCCATGGTCCCACCTGTTCAATACTTATGGTCTAAGGTTAAAGTTAACAATAGACAGAGAGACAGACAGGACAAAAACAATATACCCCGGGATCTTTTGATATAAAAATTAGTTTTTCCATAAAAATTAATTATCATGAGATTCTTACTAGCCTCACAATACCACCACATGTATATTATTCTTATTATATAAAATCTTATATTGTTTCTTCCTCAATTTGAATTATGCATTCCTCATTAACTTATCATTTGAGTCCTTTAATAGTTTAATATACATATAAAGGTTCAAGACAATATTATTCATCCAAAGGACGACTTTATCATTCTTAAAATTGTTGAATCAAAACACAATATGCTAGCATTATAATTTGTTGATTTTTTTTCAAAAAAAAATATTGTAACACTCACAAGTCCGTTACGTTTGTCAAACCAATAAATGTGTTTTTCCTGATGCTGGTTATTTTGTTTTTGTACAACAATCTGGAAAAAGATTGTAAAAAAAAAAAGGACTCACACAAAATATGTTTTGTTTTCACGTAAAATTAATGTTTCTTGATTACTAATGAAAAAATACATTAATAAATGAATAATTGCTACAAGTTTCCCCATGCAAGTACATGTACATGGAATTACCATAACAATGATATAATATGTAGTTAAGGCGCTCCCAAAAACATATCATAAACTGTTTTCTTAAAATGGCCACTGATTTGTTAACCAAACGATGTTTTTGAATATATAACTTGCAGTCTCTCTAATTGTTTAAATCTTTGAAAATATCAACTCATGGAATATTTAAGTTTCGAAGAATTGATATTCCCCAAAAAATTTAAAGATCGAATTTACAAGCTCCCTACTTGTGTGTTGAATGAATCAAAGTATTTATATTGTATAAATTGTTGTCATGATGATGGACATTTAAAACATGTTTATACATAGAAAAAAACTTACAATGTTTCTAAATGTGTTAGATTATTGAACGCTTTATCCTCTATTGCGGTTATGCTGTTGCTGGTTAAAAATCTGCAAGACATTATGAAGAATGAATGTCAAGTTCTTGCTTATGTTAACCTTAAAAATCATAAATTAATAATTTTACCTAATTCTATAAGGAAATTATAATTATGAAAAACATCGAGGACGAGAATAACATAACTAGCCTCTCAGAGGCAACTCCGCCTTTTTAAATTTTTTTAATCAAATTTTAAAAAGATATATAAAACCTCAACTTATTTCGAAAAACTTACAGTTTCTCTAATTTTGTCAGATCATTGAACGTGTTATCCTCGATTGTGGTTATGCTGTTGCGAGATAGAAACCTGGAAAAAAATGTGAAGAGTGCAGACTGCATGTCAACTGCTACTGTATTTGATAATTCATATACCGGTATTTTCTTACCCCAAACCTTTTAGGGTATTATAATTTTTAAAAGAAAAAAAACATGGATCGCATTGATAATTCTTTGCAGCCTTACAATCACCACAAATATATTAAATCTTACGCAGTATTATATACAAACTCATCTTCTCAACCTGAATTACGCTTTACACATCAAGTGAGTTATTTTTATCCTACTGTTTGTAAGGATCAGGCGAACACTTAATTAAAAATAATACAAAACATGATGCTGATGTTCAAATTGTTGAATCAAATCACAGTATATCATTTTTTAGGTGAATAATTACTTTAAAAAAACCGTAGTCAGAAATTGTTAGGAAAAAACTTACATATTCTTTAAGCTTTTCAAACCAAAAAATGTGTTTCCTGTTATTACACTTATGTTGTTTTGGTACAATAATCTGGAAAAAAGTAAGTGAAAAATATCTGTAAGAATTCAATTTTTTTTTTCCATTTTTTATGAAGTAAGAAACACTTAATCAAATTATTGAAAGAATTGAGAGCCAGGATTTTTAATTGCTCGAGTATATTGTCTGATGCAAAATTAGTACATGATATTTACTTTTTTTCCTTTTGGCCATTGATTTCTAACAGGTACAGTTTGTATAATTATGATTTAAAACAATTCCATAAACCAGTAATTTAAATAAACAGTCCAGACTTATAGTCTCTGTAACTCTTTTAAATTCGTGAATGAATCCATACATGGGACAACAAGTTTGTATGAATGATATAATTCAAAAAATATATATAAGAAATAATTAACTCACAAATCCCATAAATTTGTCAAATCACCGAATGCATTATCCTCAATTGTATGGATACTGTTGTCGTAAAGAAACCTAAAATATAAGTGAATGTAAAGTGCAAGTAGATCACGTGATTAATTTTAGTCGCCCTATAATGCTACCATAGGTACAATGTCTATTTAATCTCAATATGTACAGCCTCACCTTATTTGTACGTCAATATATATACTTATTGTCTATTCAATATGTCCATCTGTTCTCATTGCTTATATTCACATCGTTTTGTATTGTATCAAGGTATTCTCACATACATTTAATATAAAGCACCTTTTCTGCATGATGGATTTAGTCGCTTAAAGTTATATCAACTTCCAAATATCAACGTACATGTAGATAGTCTGATATAGTACAATAAAAAATATATACATGGTATTTAAATAATATGCATATGCTAGTTTAAAGTTTGAAAAATGTTGCCCTTTAATTTTTTTTTTTTGGCAATCGCTGGAATTAAAATAAAAGACATATATTTAAAGATTTTTGATGGCAAAGGACAATGTGCCATGAGCAGCACGTCGATTAACCCAAATGATATCGTCGATTAACCCAAATGGAAACAATTGGACCCAAATGGAAATCAAATGGACCTAATTGGAAGTACACTGTACAATGAACCCAAATGGAAATAAAATGGAAAATTTTATTTTGATGTACGAATTATTTTTGTAGCATATTTATATATCGGCAAAATTATTGCAATGGATAGGGAATGCCCCCCGCCCCACCTACACCTTCACCCCACCCCGCTCAGTTCCGACAGCCATAGAATTTTTTTTTTAATTGATCGAATATCTTCAATATTTTTGATAAGTTACAACTCAAGAATAACGATAATACGTGTAGATATATTGAATTTCCATTTGGGTTCATTTGATTTCCATTTGATTTCCCTTTGGGTCCATTTGTTTCCATTTGTTTCCATTCGGGTCCATTTGGGTTCATTTGGGTTCATTTGGGTAAATCGACGTACCCCAATGAGTTAACAGTACTGGACAAAAAAGTGCTGTGAATCCCAGAAAGATGACAGTAATTATAAGTATTTATCGAAAACAACTAAAATTATTAGCACTAACAGTACAAATAGCAGTAAATATCAGTAATTATCATCAACAACAGCACTGCATCAGTTATTATCAAACATTATCAGTCACGTTTGGAATTCTCAGCACTTTTCTTCGTCCAGTAGTGAAAGTGTCAAATATTTGTTGTATGATTATACAGAGGAAGATGAAGAGGGTGAGAGGGCATGTTAGACTGTCCAAAGTGGAGCAAAAATCCATTTACAACATCCTAAATGATAAGACACAAAATATATGCATCAAAATCTTGTAATAATTTGTCTTTTTCATATTTGTATTAATCATTAACGATATTTTAGAGGAACACTGCAAGAATTTAAAAAAAAATTTGTCACAGTGTAAGCAGGGGGCCCATGGGCCACATCGGTCACCTGAGAAGCTTTGACGATGCTTTTCCTAACCAGTTTTTTTCCCTTTTGGCCTATTGTGACTCCTATGTACTCCATGGGTCATAATGTGGACAACTTAAAATCTACTCTACCCTAGGATGCTTCCATATATAATATGAGGGGACCTGCGGTCCCCGGTAAATTGACAAAAATTAAATGTCTAAAATTCACTTAAATTTTTGCATGTAATTAATCACTAATATGTGTACCGTTTAGAATACTACATTTATAACAAAAGAGAAGCGTGATTTGAAAGATACAGATCTTTTATTGGGGTAGGGGTTTCATGTTTACATCCAATTCCCATTGCATTTTAACCCGTACAACTATTTGAAGCCCTTAAAAAATACGAGCGCAGGTAGGTACAATTTTCCCCTTTCGTTTGTCACTGTATTTTATTGAAATCTACTTTTATGTGAAAGGAGAAAAGTGTACCTAATTACTGCGCTCTCATGCTATTTTTTTTATTGTAAAATCAAGTTAGCCTTTCCCATTATGAACAGATATACGGAACTAGATTTTCTGACGTAAGAATGAATCCATATGCTAATTGAGGCACTGGCGATACTTTCTAACTGACCAATCAGCTAAATGAAATTCGTTCCGAGTGAGTACAACAAAAATACTATGGAAACATGCTTGGAATTTTACTGCTTTCCGATATTTTTTTATGCATTTGAATCACAGATTAGACCGCTACATGTACACGTATTTCCAAGTATAAGTGAATACACGTTTCATGTGCATTATGTCCTGTCCTGATAACCGTAAATGCTGAAAATTCATGCGTATTATTAAGTATAAACAACCCTGGCTGACCCTTATAAAAGTTTGAAATGTAGAAAATAATAACAGAATAATTACAAAATTGACCTTAACCACGTGTTTGTGATAAAATATAAACGAAGTAAACCAGCATGTTTTGTTGTTCTCCCATCGGATTGGACAATGACTATGTGCGAAATGAAAACAAAGATCAAAGATAATGCAGTATTCCTTATAATTAAAATGTGTCTGAACTATTGAAACTATTCAAAAGGCGTCGTATTTATTCACCCATGATTGAAAAATTATTAAATAATTATAATTTGTCGTGGAAAAAGTGGCCCGAGATAGCAGTTATGTCACACCATCCTTTCAGCCATTCTGGCAGAGTCGTTTTTGAGAAGGAGTTTTTTTTAGAAGGAGTTTTTTTCCTATATATTTCTATGTAAAACTTTGATTCCCTACTGTGGCTCCGCCATACCCCCAGGGCCATGATTTTAACAATATATAGAATCTACACTACCCCAGGATACCTCCACATAAGTTTCAGCTTTTCGGGCCAAGTGGGTCTTGAGAAGAAGATTTTAAAATTGATTCCCTTTTGTGGCCTCGCCCAAAAATCCAGGGGCCATGATTTGAATACTTTAAAATCTACATTACCTCATTTTGCTTACACATAATTTTCAGCTTTTCTGGCCAAGTAGTTCTTGAGAAGAAGATTTTTAAAGTTTAAAGCCTTCGGCTCAGGTGTGCTTAAAATGTATGCAAACTTTTGTATATAAAAAGAACTACACAAAGTGCCATATCTAACCCTCCAAAAATACGATTTCTTTTAATTCTTGGTTCTGTTTATGTATGTCTTTTTCATTAAAAATCACCTAAGAAATGTCTATCAATCCATGCATCAAATGTTGTTTGTGTTATGTATCATTATTTTTAAAGTTGTGCTAGAATAGTTGATAGAAAATCAGGTGCAAAGTATAGTTAAAATGTAGCATAGTATTAAGAGAAATCAATAAAAGTGACGAAATAAAATATAAAAAATAATTAACATGAACAATAAGAATTGAATAAATTCTGAAATCATCATGGATATATATTTTAAATCTTCAAGAGAAATGTATGATTAATGATTTTGTATATTATTTTTTCAAACCTCATTTACTCTAAATATTTTTTAAAAATTTTTTTGGGACTCTGAGATACTTACAGTTCCTGTAAATTTGTCAAACCACTAAATGTCATATTCCTTATTGTGGTTAAATCGTTGTTGCCCAGATCTCTGAAAAAAATTTGAAAGAATGGACGTTTAATGCTTTTACTTAAGGTAGGTGGCGGGTTTGCTTTTGTCATCAATTTTGGTACACAATCCGAGCGATTGTCTTGTGCACATTTGATTATGACGTCAATTACGTCACAAAGGCGACGTTGCGTTGTTTCCCGTTTAATTATCTGAAAATGACTTTATGAAGTCATGTACGAATCAAGTTAGATTATACATGTACAAAGTACATGATTATTGTACGTAAACTTCATGAGCCAATATCTTTTAAAATTAAATTACAGACTGAAATTCTGATAAGATTGTGTGTAATGTCTTTAGAAAAGAAAATTATATACCAAATGAAAGGAATAATTTGTATCGTTAGTAAAAGCTTTACTAAACTGCTCAATTACAGTTAATCAAAATGAGACAGCGTAAAAGTTGTTGTATACAAAAAAAAAAAACAATCGTTAATAAAATATCTATGCCCAAAACTTGAAGGATTGTGTGTTCGCATTGACTCTATTTTTTCAATTCAAAGGGAACGCGCGTATACATATATTACCATGAATGCAAATCAAAGCCGGGGCAAAAATATTTGTATACATGTATACAGGATGAAATCAATCCTCAACACTAAAAACGAGTGAAATTTTATTACATGTATTTTACTTTTATCTATTATTATCATCATTATTACATGTATTTGATTATTTTGTTTTTTATTCAAACACCCGGACTATCTTTTCTATACGATACTGTACACAATTTACAAGAATTTTTATGTAATAAAAGCTCTGTGTGTATTCATATAAGCTAAAAGGAAGTGTTTTACATTTTGCAATTTGATTAAGATGCTAGTTATTCAAAATTAACAAATGTTTGAGAGTTAGGGCCATCTAATAGCTTGCAACTAATAAAGAAAGAACATTACCAGACCCCCCCCCCCAGTTACTCACTGGGATATCTTTCGTTACTGTTTATCGAATAAAGGGATCTAATTCTTATGTTATGCTTGAAATCTTACTGAATACAAACATTGTAAATACTCATTACTTAAAATAATATTTTATCATTCGCGATGTTGTCGCTGCATGCTAGTTCTCATGTTTATACAGTTCATTCTGACTTTCAGAAAATGAATTTCACAATATAAGTGTTAATAAGTTACTGGTTATCCTAATATGTATCCGCAATATTAAAGTTGAATGATGAATAAAATAACATTTTGCAAATATGTCACCTTTAGATCTTGCATATTCCAAATGTTAAGACATTTATACTTTACGTACCGTTAACGCTATTACGGTCAACTGTGAACATATGACGTTGTGGAGATAAATAACGCCATAAAAGCAACATTTTGGCAATATAACAGCAAACTTTGAAATTATTTAGCAAAAAATCTAGCGAGAAGACATACAGATTTTTTTTATATTAATAATTTTGATTTTACCTCATCTCGATATTTTGAAATTCCTGACTATTTCGTCTACGTCTTTTAAAAGTTATCCAACCTTTTTAAAAGTAACCCTTTCCGCAAAATTGGCTTAAAAACGTCATTTCTCCATATACATTGTATTTCAATAGTAAAGCTTAAAAAAGTACTTAAAACTATACCGCGTTTACAGTAATATAGCATTAAAACTACGTAGGCAAACTTGATAAAAATTGCAGATAATACGCTATAAATTCTAAGGAACATTTTCTCAAATTTTCAGGATATGTTTTCTCGTAAGAATTTTTATGCAGTCAATCTGCGACCTACCTTAAATATGTATTGCCAAGATGTTAATTAGCTTAGAGTGTCTTTAACAGTGTCTTGACTATTATAAAGTTATGAAAACTTAAAACTTTTTCAAATTTACATGTGTGTTTAAATAATACAGGTACAATTACAATCCATGAGAAAAGATTACCGATTTATTTATATATTCTATTTAGTATCGTAGTTTTAAAATTTTCATTTCTGCGGTCTGAGAGTTACAAGTATTAAAAAAGTATTGAATGTTTGTCAGTTTTTTGCGATTGAGAGTTCTTAAATTCCTGAAAATAAAGATCATTTAATCTAACAAAAATTTACTGAAAATTAAGCACAAAATATGCTGTTGTAATGTGAATAAGTTAAAAATGTTTAAGGGGGTTGAGTATTGGTTAGCGACACTTTCAAGAATTTACCCCACATATTGGGGTGCTGCAACTTGTCGGTGGATGGCTGCCTTAAACCGGTCCTAGTGAAGGATCTTTATTGTGCGAGCACCTACCCGACACGAGACCTTGGTTTATGCAGTTTTATCCCGAGGACAAATTTTCACAGGAAATCAAAAGATTTGTCACTCATGTTTCTTTCAAAATTAATGTAAAAAAAAATAAATAAAAGAGGATACCTTATTTCGTAAGGATGTTTCATCAATTAATTGGATACTTAACTTTGGAGCATTGATATTCCAAAATCATTTTAAATACTGAACTTACAGTCTCTATCATTTTGTCAAATGGCTGGATGAATCAATCTGCAGGATAATACTAGTATGGTTTGGAGGACTGATATAATGCAGGTAATTATAATAGGTAAATTGATATTCCAAAAATATTTTAAATTACCAACTTACAGTTTCTTCAGTTTTGTCAAATCTTTAAAAGCGTTATCATCTATTGTTGTAATGTTGTTGTTGCTCATGAGCCTGAAAGACATTGTGAAGAGGATAAATTCAAGTGCAAGTATACGTCACACTCATTTCCCCTTTTAGACAATTATAGTTATAAAAAGCATTTAAGAAATAACTTATTCTTACTGGCCTTAAGGTCAAGATCAAGTAAATGTCTTTAGACTAATATTTTAGTGCTAGATCCATTATGATGCCATAATCACTTTCAACATTCTTTTTTCCATGCTTTACAATTCTGATAGAATTATGTAGAAATTGAAGTTTTTTTCATTGAATTCAATTTGAAACCATGAAAAGTAGTTCAGATACCTATATTGAATTTGATATTATTTTAAAGAACAGGCCACGAACATACAAATTACTATTTTCTGAAAGACTGTAGGTAATCTGGATACATTTTATTTGTTTGAAAATGCACCTGATCCTACCTCCTACATTTTGGAGGTCCGTATTTGCTCTGATCTTTTGATCTTGAATACTGTTCGTTATCTCCATATATGTTTCATGAAAAAAAACTCCAATTTTCATGGACGATTTTCTAATTTTTTATTGGTAATGACAGATTAAAACATAATTTTTCATCTTGTTTTCCTACAAAAAAATGTCCCAAAACACTTTATTTGACCAAGCTAACGGTATAAAGCATCATTAAGAGGAATTATTTATTTCTTATATATGATATTTTTGTAGGCACCTTTCATTTACTAGATCTTGTCTTTAAAATACCACCATAGGTATCTTAAATCTTAATAACATGAACAATCTCATTTTTATCCGTTAAACTGAATTACTCATCTCGTATTAATTTATCATTTGCATCTATAAATATTTCAATAAACACGTACGTCACATATACATTTCAAATAAATCAAGTGAGATACATCAATTATAGTGTTCGTTATAAAGGTTCAAGGCAACATTTTTTTTTTCAAAAGTGACGATGCTATCGTTCTTGTAATTGTTGTAATTTCCAAACTTTGGTGGATTGATAAAAAGGTACATATAGTTAGGAACTAATCAAACAAAACTTACAGTTCTATTAAGCCTGTCAAACCAGTGAGGGTGTTGTTATCAATTTGGGATATCATGTTCTTGTACAGATGTCTGGAAAAAAATGTGTAAAGTGAATGTCAAGAGCAAGAATATTTTCAAGCATAATTTAAGTTTCTTCAATTTTTAAAAAATAAATACTTTTAAAAGTCAGTTAACAAGTGAATAATTCCAAATAGCTTTACAGTGCTGAAACTTGAAATTTACACATTAAAATTGAGTTTGGGCGGTTTATGCTTTATAAACTGCGAAGTGTAATGAGTTAAGAGGTTTGACATCCAAAAAATATTTTGAATAAAGAACTTACAGTTTCTCTAATTTTGTCAAATCATTGAACGCGTTCTCCTCTATCGTGGTTATGCTGTTTTTATACACATACCTGAAAGGAAAAAGTTGAGAGTGAATATAGAATGGTCACTTTTACAAGCGCTAGTATATGTCATCGAAAAAATCTTGATAACTTTACCCTTTTCTTTAACAATAATTTTGATAAGAAGGCATAGATCATGTGAATAAATCGTTCTATCCTCACAATACCAACCCCAAGCATTATCAATCCTATTACATTAAAACTCTTTTAGTACGGATATTGCGAATTCAAGGATATAGAGAAGTTATATTGAATCCCCAGCTACATAAATTTAACAAATTTCTTACACAGATATGACGAATTACGGACAGAGCGAAGTAATTTAGTTGGTCCCAGTGACTCCGTTATACCAGTGTGAAACTGTATAATATATATAACATTAACTTCTTCCCTCAACACAGTTTATAAATCTGAATGACAGACTAACTTATTCATTTGATTCCATAAGTAATTCAATATTCGTCTAATATTACAAAGAACTATATGCGGTATTAACCAACATCTGCCCCCCAAAATCAAACTTTGATGGAGTAATATTTAATTAAGTCCTTAAACAGGGGAGTATATGCTGACTTCAAAGCACTGAATAATTTCATAAGTAATGACGTCATATGTACGTAATGACGTCACAAATATGACGTAAATTTCAGTTTTTTATGAATTTTGCAGAAAAATGTACATATTTC
>PRKT01000165.1:112167-156169 GCA_003671525.1 Saccostrea glomerata | reverse complement strand
AATATATCGCATATAGTTCTTTAGCGAGTGAGTTACATGTATTTCTGTGAAACACCTCGTTATTAACATTAGGGTTATTTTAAAGGTTTGGGCTCAACATTAATGTAATAAAAATCCAGGAGACGATGGTTTTTGTAAATGCTGATTTAAAACATACCGGTAGTTTATATACATTATTGGGTTGATATTCAAAAACATATCTGCAATCTAATTAAAATCAGACTTCTTAGATCCGCGCAGATTGAGCGAATACTGTGCGGATCTAGGAAGTCTGATTTTAATAAGAATGAACATATCTGTAGTTAGGAACAATTTGGAAAAAAGACTTACAAAAGTGTTAGGTTTGACAAACCCACAAATGTTCTCTTCGTTATGGTGGTTATTTGGTTTTCGTTCAAAAATCTGGAAAAGAAAGTTTGAAAAATTACCGTCGAAATTTAGGTTACTTTGTTTTTTCTTTACGAATAAAAATCCAAGAGACGATGCTATTGTTCTTGAAATTGTTATATGAAATCAAAGTGTATTATACTATGTTGAGTTGATACTCTAAAAATGTCTGTAGTTTGGAACTATTAGAAAAAAAACTTACAAAAGTCCCAAATTTGCCAAACCAATAAACGCACTGTCTTCTATTTCGGTTATATTATTATCGTACAACTCTCTGAAAAAGAAATGTGAAAAAATAACTGTCAAAACCATCTTTTTCACGCAAAATGATTTTTTTTTCAAATTCATTCTTTAAGAAGAAAGTAAAAATTGAAAGTGAATTATCATATGAATTATTCTTACTAGCCCCTCAATGCCATCAAATTTTTATTTTAGCCACAGTATAAACTGGGTTTGGGCAGTTTACGCTTTACAAGATGGGAAGCATCAATGAACAATGGATTAGAAGAGGATATCATTGAAAACAACCTCATTAAATATAATGTATATTGTAAGAATAAAGATTCTTTAATAGGTGCAAAATAAACTTAGTTTTGACAGTTTTCGCTTTATAATCTACGAAGTGTCAATGAATAATTGATTAAATAAGGATTTCATTATATTTAGGCTCAACTTATTTCTCCGTCAATATGAATTGCGTATTTCACATGAACTCATCCATGAATCCTTGATAGATTTATTAAACATCCTCTTCATATATTTCAAATAAATCTAGTGAGTCACTTCTTTTATACTGTTCCCAATGAAGGTAATTAATGTTCGAGCCATCATTAATACAAAAAAAATCCCAAAGACAATGTTATTGTTCATGCATGAAATTGTTCAATCAATGCACAGTTAATATACATTTTTCTGGATTGATACTCCAAAAAATATTTGTAGTTAGGAACTGTCAGAAAAAAAAACTTACAAAGTTTCTAAGTTTGTCAAACCAGTAAGTGTGGAGTTGTCAATTTTGGTTATCATATTCTCGCTCAATCGTCTGGAAAAAATTGGGAAATTAATAGCAGAATCAAGTTTATTTTCATGCAATGATCACGGATATAATTTTTCCGAGCTTCACAATGACTATTCATAGAATTTACACTGTATAAAAGGGGTTCGG
This sequence comes from Saccostrea glomerata, assembly GCA_003671525.1. Taxonomy (NCBI): domain Eukaryota; kingdom Metazoa; phylum Mollusca; class Bivalvia; order Ostreida; family Ostreidae; genus Saccostrea; species Saccostrea glomerata. Next base: position 154,617 of record PRKT01000165.1, on the reverse strand, counting down.
GACGTTTACTCTTTATAAATTGCAAAGTGTCAATAAAAAAATAAATGAATGGAATATTATTACTTTGGAAGATTGATATACAAAGAATATTTTACAGTCTCGAAATTTTAGAATATCATTGAATGAATCAATTTATTGAAAATTGAAGTTTAGAGCATTGAAATCGCTGCAATATCTAACTTCAAGGATTATTGCGTTTGAATGGAAAAATATTATGATTAATAAAGTAGACGGACAAAGGGATTTGTATCATGATGAAAATCATTAAATAAGGGATATGCCTCCTACCTAGATACTTACAAAACACATGTGTCATTAGGATGAGGAGACGGTACCATTGTTAATGATCGCTTCGAGCAATCAGCGTTTGTTCCCGAGCATGTGGTCGAATTTCTACAGGTACACAATGGGTTACAATCTCCAATTACATTTTTAAATAACAAAGCGCAGAAAACCAACGTCAACAGTTTCCAATTCATCTTTCAAACTGGTGTGCTATGTCTACGACTATTTCAAAACCTGCTGCACCACATATATTTCAAACACTTTCGTACGTTTGTCTCGGATATATTATATCCTGTGTTTGCATCTTAATACGGATTTGCTACAGAAGTAATTACGGATTTTGCTTGATTAACATTATTTGCTCTGTCCTTAATAGATGAACTTAATACATGTATCTGCAGTTCTATGATCACTAATACCAATATATAATAATTAACAAAAAAAAAAACAAGTAACATGACGTATATTATACACTTTACCTGTTAACTTTGTAACTATGATTGTTTGGAGGAGACAACACATCACTAAAGTGCTGACTAAATAAATCGTCGACGGTCAAAATTAAAAGAACTATCAAATTTCTTAGACAAGTTTTTAATTGATATTCTAATTGGGATTTTCACCGTGTCTCTGGTGTATTAGACAGACAATTATCCCTCAATAATGCAAATATTGAAAACAAAAATCTCAGTCTTTTAAATATAAACTAAAGAGGTCAGGATTGGTAAAATTCGTTACTCACGATGTGTTGCAAATACAAAAAAAAAGGTGAAGTCCTATCATACTAGAGTTGGGCCTCTAAAGATTTTTTTTTGCATATCTGGGGCAATTAAAATATGAATTGTTGAGTAATTTTTATTAGAACGTACGAGAGGTGATAAAAAAAACTATCATGGACTGACAAAAGGCATGATAAAATTCTTATGCATTCATTATTCAGTTTTTTTTTAATTTTTCCAATATATTCATCTTTTGTATAGATGTATTTTACAATCATACTAAAATCATCTTTGTTTACAAAATTTTTAACAAAAATTTCATTCATATAATATTAAAAACGTCGAAAGCACAGCCAAGTGGACTACTAGTATTTTCTAACTTAAGTGATTTTCGTTTAACAGTTGTCAAAAAATGAACTAATGCTTAAATACATATTTAAATTGTCATTTTACAGAAGAAGATTGTTTCACGATACAATTAATAAATTTGATTATAATCAGATTTCTTGGATCAGCGCCGTATACACTCTGCGTAAGATGATTAGATTGCAATTGATAATTATAAATTTCAAACACAATCTACTTTAAACAGAAAATACCGCTTCATTTGAAGCATTTTGCAATCTAGTACAATTATAAGTCTATTTTTGTAAATTGTTTATATCATTGTAATATTTTTCAGATGAAATACGTGTCTTCAAGAGATGGTGCACGTGAAGAAGAAACAGTAAAATAATCAGGTTTGGAAGAGAATTCTGCAGCATTATAACAGCAGTCATTGCAAATATAATGAGACTTAAGAATTACTATGGACAAAATTAATTGACACGTGACTCTAAATCAATTCCTATTTCACATAGCTGTCGGGTACCACACCCGGCCATTTTTGCTGACAATGTATAATAGAAAAATCATTCAAACATGTATCTTATCTAAAATTAAGTTTATGATATAAACAACAAAATTTGGTCTCCAAAAAGGGTTTTAGAGTTTTCCTTGTTCTTTTTTAATTGTTTGTTGGTTTTTTTTAGCTTAGAGACTATTCAAAATATCATATGAATTTAATTGACAATCACACAGAAACATTGAATATATAAGTAGTTAAAGTTGATAAACAGGATATACTGTGATGTCCATTGAAGCTTTATCCTGGTTTCGTTATTTGTAAACAGTTGTAAGAAATTGCCTATCTACGATTTCCTTGAATACATAATTAATATAACATGAAATATGACCTAGTTTTCTGAATACACTCTGTCCATATGTAAAATGTTACCTTTCCTTATAACTATTGATTGAAAAGAAACAAGGTTTTTTTTCTTATATTTTTATTTAGAATAGTTGACATGCGCATTAATTGTGACAAGATGTTTCTGGGCATGTTACCGCTTGACCTTGACTTTCATATTTGACCCCTTTCTAACATTTAAACTTTGGTGAATACTTCTAAACGACATTCGATAGGGAGTTCATATTTGAAACAATATGCTATAAATAATGCCATCTCAACTACTATAAGACTCCAAAAGCAAGGCACGACTATTCTCGGAACTAGCTTGTTCATTTCTCTTCTACCATTTAAGTTTCGAATTATCTTTGTAAGGTCGTTGTGGTTTTTGTTGCAGACATACTTGTGTGGGGAATCAGCAATCTCTACCCAGAATAATCGTTCCACTTATACCTCTATCAACTTCTAAAAGGTAGTGCGGAAGCGGAGGAACGTGATTTTTTTTCAAATGTTGTTTAATGTAGCCCACACCAAGATTAACACCTTTACATTTTTATATTTGTGTTGATGTGGCAAGTTTTTTGTCTATAAAAACTTAAACCACAATTAACTTTGAATGAAAGTGCAGAAACAGAAGTTGACGTGTCTAAAGAACAATCAAAAGATCCCGAAATAGTTCAAAGCATGAAAAACATACAAAGCGGACAAGCCAAGAAATCAGTTGGGGACAAACATCTAATTATCGAAGATGTATTATACTATTTATCAAATCCAAATAATGATCCAGTCTTAAGATTGTATGTACCTAAACATTATGAATCAGGGGTAATTAAACAATACCATGATGACAATGGGCATTTGGAGATTGATAAAACATTCGACGCGATTAGGCAAAAATTTTACTGGCCTAACCTGTACAAAGAATTGTATGATTATGTTAGCAAGTGTGTAACTTGTGCAACGCGTAATCTAAAGAAAATACGCGCCCCAGATAAAAATTATTCAAATAATGACCCCCCTCCCCCGGGATAGGGTGGGATAGAAAGGAAAAGCAGTACATTATTAAGTTTTGAATTTTATTCGGTACTCAGGGCCTTTGAGCAGTTAGGGTTCTGTATGGTGCCAAAGCCTGTCGAGACACGGGTTTAGAATTTTTAAGTCTCATCGAAAGGACCATCAACCTTCATTTCAAAGTGCTGAGCGCATGGAAAAGGAACAGTTACTGCCTTTTTTCTATCGGCCTGAGTCAGTCAGGGCCCAGGATTCGAACTCACGATCTTTCGATGTAAAATTTAATTTTGTTGAGTGATAACAATTTTTCCACTGATTTTTTTATGATTAAGTATAGTCTTGAAAAGTACGCAATTTTCCCTTTCCAGGTGCTGTGTGAAAAAGGAAACTTGCATTTTAAAGGACATAATTCCGTAGCGACCAAATATGGTCCTTTATTTCATATAAGATTCAAAACACAGTTAAAACTGTGATTATTTGTAGTTAAGAACTGAAAATAATGCTTGTTTTGAAAACAGCATTAATTTTGAATCAACGACTTACAGAAAGGTCACAAGAGGACACAGAAGTGGGGCATTTTCTCGAATTTCCTCAATTCTAAAATTTTGTCAATTTGAGATACTTTTCATTTGGGGAAACATAGATTACAAATTTGCCTATCTGAGATTTTTTACACACAAGATGCATCTAGTTCTAGTGTATGAAGTATATAAATTTGGTAGATAAACAAGCCTTTGCTGTATATTTTCTGAAACAAAATGTGCCATGAAATCGAAGGAAATTTGCAGAAAATGAGAAAATTCGGAAATTGACATATTTTCTGATCTTCCTGTGACCTCTGGGTGCCGAATTTCTTAAATCCAATCTTATTTTGTGAAATGGAAACAATTGGTTTTCAATAGATAAATAATTGCATCATTCGAAACGACACACAAAACCAGGGGTCTTCCCTTATCTTGTACTTTTTGTAAACTCTATTCATACAAAATTTTTTAATCTTTGCTTAAACATTTCCATTCTGGAAAGAAAAATGGGGTCTTAAACATGAAGAATAAAGGCTCCGCTAAGTCACTCTATGGCATGGTATTGTTACTTAAAAAAAATATTTATAACTGCTTTAAAAAATAAGGGACATTTTTAGTTCGTTATATTTAAGAATGAAAAAATAAATGACAACCCTTTTTTTTTTTAACTCAACGCCCTTCTTCTCCATCAATTCAAAAATTTAAATAAAATTACTTTTAGATAGAAAAAAGTGGAGGAGCCTTTGGTATCCCAGACTTATAGGAAGCAAACAACTCGCCAAATGTCAGTGTATGTTTAATAGATAATATACTCACCGTCAATAGAAACGCAACACCTAATTTTAGGGTTGAAAATTATATACGGGATATAGCTATGTACCAAAAGAGTAAGGACATCTTTTACTTTGCCAAATCAGTTATTTAACGGTTGAATGATTTTCATTCCATTACCGGAAGTTGGTTTTTTAGCTCCCTGAACAGAAATCAAAAATTAGCATTTTTAATAAAATTATTGACAATATTTTGGGTTTTCAAGGTTTTGTACCTGTTAATTATAAGTCTTGTACCCAAAGTCCGGAAAAAATATCCTTCTTTCTCTTCCGGATGTGATGCCTGTATTTCCTCAAATTAACTGAAAGCACGCATTTTCATTGCTAATGTTGGAAATTTTCAAAATAAAGAAAAGGGAGAGCTACAGATGCAAATATACACTACATAACGACTTTTCGGGCTCATGTGTTTCAAAAGCATGAATGACAGTTCCTTGACCGGAAGTCCAAGGGTTACTACACTACGCCAAGTTAGAGAAAATTCGACCTCAGTATCTGAAAAACAGGCATTTAAAAAAGGACAAGAATATTTATTTCGCTCAGATTAAGACATTGATAAACTTACTGCATGGTAGAATTCGGGCTGCTTATGTTGTACAAGGCTGACTAGCACGTTTTAATTGAATGGTCGGAAGGGGGGATGTTTTAGAGTTATGTGTTACTTTATAAGGTTTAAAGATAAGATTAAGAATGAATACATAAATTTAAAAAGTAAATTTACAAAACAATGATACTTCATTTAAACTTAAAATGTTATCTTTAGAACTTAGAAAGTAACACATAACTTTTAAAACATCCCCCCTTCCGACCATTCAATTAAAACGTGCTAGTCAGCCTTGTACAACATAAGCAGCCCGAATTCTACCATGCAGTAAGTTTATCAATGTCTTAATCTGAGCGAAATAAATATTCTTGTCCTTTTTTAAATGCCTGTTTTTCAGATACTGAGGTCGAATTTTCTCTAACTTGGCGTAGTGTAGTAACCCTTGGACTTCCGGTCAAGGAACTGTCATTCATGCTTTTGAAACACATGAGCCCGAAAAGTCGATATGTAGTGTATATTTTCATCTGTAGCTCTCCCTTTTCTTTATTTTGAAAATTTCCAACATTAGCAATGAAAATGCGTGCTTTCAGTTACTTTGAGGAGATACAGGCATCACATCCGGAAGAGAAAGAGGAATATTTTTTCCGGACTTTTAGTACAAGACTTATGATTAACAGGTACAAAACCTTGAAAACCCAAAATATTGACAATAATTTTATTAAAAATGCTAAATTTTTATTTCTGTTCAGGGGGGCTAAAAATCAACTTCCGATCATGGAATGAAATTCATTCAACCGTTGAATAACTGATTTGGCAAAGTAAAAGATGTCCTTACTCTTTTGGTACATAGTTATATCCCGTATATAATTTTCACCCCTAAAATTAGGGTGTTGCGTTTCTATTGACGGTGAGTATATAATGACCGAAGATTACAGAAAATATACAATAATATCAATATTATTTTAATATATTGATAGGTAATTAAATACAAAAAAAATGTCACAGTGTTTGTTGTTGTTGTTAGAATTAATCAAACACTTGATTCGGCACAAAACTCATTGATTGTGTGCGTCATAGGACGGAAAAAGCATTTTTTTTATTTTCGTGATATTATGTTCGATACCAGGCCAGTTAAAAAATCTTTCTCCCATCATTTTGCTGGGTTCTGTCACAGCAATGATATCCTACAATCCTAGTGATACTAATTGATTGACATTTCATTTGTCATTTATATTGTTGACACCATAATTATAACAAATACATTTTACATGTATGATAAATTTACATGAAGATGATTTTATGTTCAATTTATTATGTACAATGTCTCTAAATTTCAAATAGACGATTATCGATATATTTTAGATATTCTTAACAAGCTATTAATGCATCTTGTTCTTCACACATAACTAATTTACACTTTATTACTGTATCTATAACTCTTCTATGCCCATGAACCTTATATCAAACCGTATTCATGCCAGATTAACAGTTATGATACTACAATCAAGTCTTGAAAATTGCATTGGTGAAAAGAAAAAAACCAGCTTATCATTTAATACATCTATCATTTTAGCTCAGTTATTCATATATGGAAGCAAGCTTTGAATTAATCTTTAATTTACTGAAACCCTCGATCATCGAATTTTGGATTATTTTTACAATGAAGGATAAATAAATGAATTTGCTGTATGAAGGACAACATTGGTTAATATATGTTTTTGAGATTGGTTGAAAAAAAACGAAAAAAGTTGGAAAATATGTAATTTTTCTTTTTAAACTCCAAAAGAAATCAAGGGAATGTAAAAATCTAAAAGCTACATTTGTTATATAACTTAGTATATTGTTTCCAAAAATTATCGATATACTTAATATTATACGTTTATTCACTGTGGTCCAGAGCAACCTGCGTTTTGTCGGACCAATTGCAAACAGTTTGATTCAAAAGTCGACAAAACGCATCTTGCTCGAGAACACAGTCAATAAATGTTTCGTTTTACCTTTTACTTTTGACAGATCTACATAATCAAAAGAGCCCCGTCCTAACATCAAAACCCATGACCCTGGGGCCATAGAATTCACAATGTTCGAAGAGGCACTCTTTTTCATAATAAGTATGTACTAAGTTTATTTAATACTCAGGAGCAGAGATTTTCAAAGAATTAGCGCATTTTCACTATTTGATCAATGCAGCCCCACCCTAACACCAGAACCCTGACCCTGGGGCCATAAAATTCACAACTTTGGAAGAGGCACTCTTCATCAACATAACTATGTGCTTGGCTAGTTTATTTGATACCCAGGAGCAGAGAAGAAGATTTTCAAAGAATTTATGCATTTTCACCATATATTCAATAGGGCCCCGTCCTAACACCAGAAAACCTGACCCTGGGGCCACAAAATTCACAATTTTGAAAGAGGTTCTCTTGCTCATCATAACTACTGAGTATGTACTTAGTTTGTTTATTTAATACCCAAAAGTAGAGAAGAAGATTTTTAAAGAATTAATGCATTTTCACCATATATACAATAGGGCTCCAACCTAACACCAGAACCCCTGACCCTGGGGCCACAAATTTCACAATTTGAAAGAGGTGATCTTGTTCATTATAACTATGTACTTAGTTAGTTTATTTAACACCTAGGAGCAGAGAAAAGTATTTTCAAAGAATAAATGCATTTTCACTATATAACCAATAGAGTTTATTTAACACCTAGGAGCAGAGAAAAAAGATTTTCAAAGAAATCATGCATTTTCACTATATGATCAATAGAACCCCGTCCTAGCACTAGAACCCCTGACCCTCGGGCCATGAATTTCACAATTTTTGTAGAGGACTCAATGCTCATTACATTCATGCCAACAGTTTGCCTGCTTGATGTCCAGGAGTATAGAAGAAGATTATTAAAGATTGCACTAATTTTAGTGGTTTTGGCCACAGTACCCCTCAGGCCCCAGGGGGGCGGGGACCATGAAATTCACAATTTGCGTTCCCCATTTCCCATAGATGCTTTGTGCCAAAATTTAAATTGGTTGAAATTGGTACAGCGGTTTCAGAGAAGAAGCTGAAAATGTTTAAATGTTAACACACGACACACAACACACGACGCACAACAACGGACGAAAACGGATAGCAATAGGTCACTTGAGTAACTAAGGTGACCTAAAAAAAAAAAGCAAAGGTCTGACAAGAACAAAGAATTGCAAGTGCACAAAGACAGATGTCACTTGAGTAACTAAGGTGACCTAAAAAAAAAGCAAAGGTCTGACAAGAACAAAAAATTGCAAGTGCACAAAGACAGATTTATATTCAGTTAGTGGTATGGAAGTTCAAACTCGAATTCGGGGAGACAGTTTAATTTTTGAAGGAGTCTAGAAAGCAAATTTTTGCAAAAAAAAAACGAAGTTTTGTAGAGGAAGGATCCAGAATCAGGAATCCACTACATTTAGTCTTCTCAGGATAGCCACAAACCCACACGCCCTGAAGAGTAAAGAAGTTTTCGGGATAAAGAAAAAGTTAATGTTTTTTTTTCACGTTAATAATATTCTCCATATCCTTGACCTTTTGACTTGTTTCTATTTCCAAAATTCAAAAAAAAAAACCTTTAAGAAAGAAGAAACAAAACCAGGATATAATTGGATCTGGCATTTTCCAGTATACTAAGGGGCATACCCAAAAAGTTCTGAGACAATCAGAAATTGGATAAAAAATGTTACAGACATTTGTTTTAATTAAAAGAGATTAATAAGTTAATCATGAAGACTAAATCAGTAAAAAAAAAAGTCTTTTGCTTCTTTTCGAGCACCGGGGACTTTATCTTTTAAACAGTCCTCTTACAGGTATATATTTTTTTCATAATTTTTTTTCTTTAAAAATTAAAAACATGACATCATGTATCTCAATTCTTAAATGAGCTTTTAGATAAAAGAATAATAATTGTTTCTTTATTTTGTGTTGTGTTTCTCCAAATCAATTTATGAACACTGATATACACATAGCTATCAAAAGCTATTTAAATGCTCTTTTAATTTTCTAAAGGATCATAGTTCAACAAACTTGTTAGGTAAATTTTTTATGTTAATGATATCATACAAGATTAAAGAAAAGTAATAAAATAAGAAAGCACGTATTGACGTTAACAGTAGGAAATGCATTTATTCTTAAATTATCAAGGATATATATTCTAAAAAATGATGAAGTAAATGATGAGATTTTTTCCCTACATTATAATGTGTTTCCTCGTATTCTTTGAAATATTTTAATGCGTTATTCTATTCTCAATTACTTACAATTTATATAAAAATGTCCAACTATTAACAGTGTTGCTTCCAATTGTACTTATATTGTTGTTGTTCAGATACCTGAAATGAAAATTGAAAAATGGACGTTAAGTGCCGGTAAGTATATATACAGGTATATACAATGTCAAGATGTCGTACATAAGATTAGAGTGTCTTTTCAGTACTAATTAATTTATCTAGTCATGATTGACCTTAAAGACAGATGATTATGATGATACAAACATTTTTTTTATAATTCTTATAATTTCTTCTAAGACTTGGAAAATGAAATAGACTTGGAAAATATTAGCCTATACTTTAATATTTATATTCGCTGTGCTTTTCAACTAAGCCAACAGTGAAATTGATTTGAATTTCATTTTTGTGTATACTCTCACGGAGAAATATACACAGAGAAACTAGCGCTAACCTGACGTTACAATGGGGCAACAACAATGTTAGTAAAAATGCAACGATATAGGTCAGAGAAAACCTCAAATATTGAGTACATTTTGGTGTAAAATGTATATATAAGATTTTTTTCTAAAGTTTTGTGTGAATTATTTGTGTGTGAATCACAGAGACATGCAAGTAAGCATATTTCTCATGAAGCGCGCTAATATGCCTTCGTGACAAGTCTGTGTGGTTCACACACCAATAATTCACACACAACTTAAAAACATTCCTAAAATAAATTACAAATGTGGACAAATCGCACTCAGTAGAGGTTAACAGATGAAATGTAAATTTTAGAATATGTTAGCTTGGTGTTTAATGCGCAATATAAACTTGAGAAAACTTTTCATTTTGTTTTTCTTCATAAAATGTACCTGGCTTGGTATATTTTTCTTAATTTTATATTTAATTTTTAGCACCAAGCTAACATATTAATCCCTGAAATCTGTTTTCATCTGTAAACCTCTATTGAGTGTTGTCTGTCCATATTTGTTAGTTTATTGATGATTGGTTTAGTGTATAATAGTTATTTTATTGAAGTATTACATGTAACTAATATTTGCGAAGTCAATTTCATTTTCCAAGGAGAGAAAATTCCAAGAAATATCCACTTTTCTAAACCTGTGAACTGATATTAAGTCTCCTCCGAAGAAAAAATTGTCTTTAAACTTATTTCCCTATTCTTCACAACTATAATTTATTTACATGAATGTAGAAATAAAGTATGATCAACGTCCAATTTGAATAACATGTATTGTGAAAACTGTTTTTACAGAGACTCTTTCGGTGAAATTGGTTTTAAAGCGCTTTTTACCCATGTATTTCAAAGTAAAGCGTAAAAGTTATACCCAAAGCTATGCTGCGTTTACGGTAACATAACATTAATACAACGTATGCAAACTTGACAAAATTACAGTACATATATATGATATGCTGTAAATACTAAGGAACATGAAGTCCAATTTTCATAATATGCTTCAGATTTTTTACGCAGTTAAACCACAGCCTATCTTCAATATTTAAATGTGCATACTCGTCAACTATTCCAAATACTATAAAGTAAATCAAATTTCTATCAAGCTGTTTGTCATTAAACTTCGGACCAACAATGAGGAGCAAAAATCCACAAGAAGATGTTATCGTTATTGAAACTATTGAATCAAAATACAGTATATCTATATCATACTTTGGTGCTTCAAATACAACTGTAGTTAGAAACTTTTAGAAAGAACTTACAATGTCCTCAAGCCTGTCAAACCAGCAAGTGTGTTGTTCTGTATTGCTGTAATCTTGTTACCATTCAAATATCTGGGAAAAAATGTGTAAAGAGTAAATGTAGAGAATAATTCCTAGAAGCTCCACAATGCCAATATTTGAGATTATTCTGTATTAAAGCAGAAAATACGCACTCCATCTTAAATATTTCAATGTTCATCCTCGTTACCTACCTTATATACTCGCCTATAAGTCGGTCAGCATATAAGTCCGTCGTATTTAATAAGCTTGTATATGAGATGGACTGACCTCATATTAGACCATACTTTTATTTGCTCGCCTTTAAGTCGAACAAAGAGTTTGAGACCAGAGATTAACTCCAAAAAAAACCGACTTATAGGCGAGTATATACGGTATTTCAAATTTATCAAATGGGTTACTTGTATTAAGGACAGATGATAAAAACAAAAAATGGATGTTTGGATTGGTATATATTTTTTGGCTTAATTTCATTGCAAATGATGCAAATCATAAATTTCTAGAAAATAAAGAAATTGTAAACCTTCTGTGATGTTCAATAGTATGCTCTTTTGAAACCATCCTTACTAATCTATACAAATATTTTTCACTTCACATTTAAATTTTGTTCAAATTTCAATAAAAAATTAAAAACTACGCGGTGAAAGTTATTCAATTTACACATTTGAACATGACCCAACTTGTGATTTTCAATATTTTTAACAAAAGTTTGTTTGTATCATCTGTCCTTAAGCTGTTTGCAATTTGATTTCAGGGCAACAGTGATATACAAAAATCCAAAAGAAGATGCTATCGTTATTAAAATTATTGAATTGAAATACAGTACATCAACATTGGATTGGTAAATATCTGTAGTAAGGAACTATTAGAAAAAACTTACAACCCTCTTAAGCCTGTCAAACCAGCAAATGTGTTGTCCTGTATTGCTGTAATCTTGTTCTCATTCAAATGTCTAAAAAAAAAAAAATGTGCACAGAGTAAATGTCGAAATAGATTTTTTGTCCCTCAAATTTTTTTTTTTCATTCTTTAAAAAGAGATTACGGTTCTTTGTCAATTATCACGTGAATAATTCCTAGCTGCTAGCTTTCCAATGACAATATATGGGATTATTCTGCATAAACAAGGATGGGAAAGTTAAAACTGCGGAGCGTCATAGAATGATTCAAAAATAGAATATTCTACTTTAGATGATTGATATCCAAAAATATTTTTAATAATGAGCTAACAGTCTCTCTCATTCTGCCATCTCATTAGATGAATCAATGTATTTGTTTGTATGATCTGTCTTTAAACTGATTTCCCCGTTCTTCACAACTATAATTAAATCACATGACTGTAGAGATAAACTATGATCATAATTCAGTTTTGAATAACATGTATTCTGAAAAAGAATCCTAATACCTTTATTCATGTAAATCATTTTTTAAAGGTTTAGGAAGCTGGGGAGGGTCAATAAATTTACCGTTAAATTTGACTTAATTTTTTAAATATGATATCTTAAGTTTTCAACAATTATTTGGCAAAGGTAAAAAATAACAAATTTTAGTTTTAAAATTTGACCATATTTGTATATCTTCATAAAGAGCTCTTCTTCTAAAGGAGATCAATAAAGTCTCAAAATGACTGCTATCCCCCAGCCCTTGTAAGCACATTTAATTTTATCGTTTTCTTAGAGACTACATGTAAAATAATTGGTATCAAATATTCGCAAGGAGTTCATCCTTATGTTGCAGGTTCGAATCTCATTGTGTGACATGGATACCGTACAAACGAGGTCCGGTAAATCAGTAGAAACGAACAGGAAAAATATCTCTCAAAGCTCAATAGCTGTAAGTGCCGAGTATAGGACATAATAAGCGTCGATGGCAAGTGGTATCGCCTCCAAATGAGAGAAAAAATATTGAAAGGGACGTTTAACAACATAAAGCAAACATACAAGCACAATTCTGCAATATATAAGTGATTAATAATATTACAGAGTGAGCCTATGTCAGCTTTTCATCCTGCATATTTCAAACAGGAAGATATCTATGTAAACCTGATGACGTTCAACATGACGATATACTAATTAAAAACGCCTTGAACGTTTGACAATATAAAACGTTCTGCAAAAAATAGTATTTTTGAACTTTGTTACCTTCGGGCGCATAGTGTTTCACAAACCCATCTTGTTTTTTTTTTATTCTGCAAAATAATTTTTTTTTTCTTTAAATTACGGTTCTTTGTCAATTATCACTTGAATAATTCCTACTAGTTTCCCTATGCCAATATTATACAATTATGGACTCTATGGTGTTGAATATGGCTTGTTATTCACCAGAAAAATATTCATATTGATCGAGGCAAAGCCGAGGTCAATATGGATATTTTTCTGGTGAATAACAAACCATATTAAACACCAAAAGAGTCCATAATTGATTTATTAAATAGTCGGGATTTCAATAGATAAGACATTGAAGGCTGTATGACGACACCATCTTCATTTGCGATCTTCAATTGTTGAAAATGAAAAAAAAATCTCCGGATTACTGTTTGTTACCATCGTGTTTTCCTTTCCGAGTTTCGCTATGTGTAAGACGTCCAAATGTAAAAAAAATAATCCTGAAATAGGAATGATTAATTCTTTTCCTGCTCAGATACGTAGCTCGCTGCGGCCGTTGCAACCATTGTTTACAACGTTGATCGATGTTTTGATTGTGACGTCACAATGCTGTTGCACGCGCATTGACCCTCCGCTGAATACGGCCTAAAATCCGGTGAATATGTAGTGTTATGAACTGTTTGCGTTTGTATAGATTATATAGGGACTATAAATAGACTATATAATAAATAGGATTATTCTTTATCACATATTTTTCCCTTTATCGCGTTGATACAGCTCATGTGATATCGTTTTGGTATCAACACTATGCATTCCTACGCCGTGTGACGTAATGTAAATAAACAAGTACATGTGTATGATGGATAGAAGGACTTGATTTGCAAATTTTACTTAATTTGATATATCTTAACGTTTTCATTCATGAATTAAAAAAAATTAGGCGCTGAAATATTTTCTTTCCTTTATTTTTGTACGAACTATTTCATACAGTGTAAAATTATTTATTACGTTATTTGGTCCGAGGTAACAGAAAAGGAACTTTGAATTAGAAATAAAGACAAAATACACATTTATAGTGAACAAAAATATGTGATAAAAAGAATCTCCTATGGTTTGAGGTTTGATATGATTTTTATCCAACTAGTTGTGTGTTTTCTATCCCCTCGCCTAGATCCTATATTTATAAACTGGGCTGGGAAAGTTAAAAACTACGAAGCGTCATTGAACGAATCAAAAATTGAATATTATAGACTAGGTGATGATATCCTGAAAATATTTTAATGACGAGTTAACAGTCTCTCTTATTCCGCCAAATCATTAAATGAATTAATGCATTGTTCAGATTATGGTTATGAGGATGGACATGCCAATTTTTTTTTTTTAAAAATAAAGAATTTACAGCTGCTCTAATTTAGTCAAATTATTGAATGCGCCAGCCTCTATTGTCGTAATTTTGTTGTTGAAAACTATCCAGAAAAAATGTAAAGAGTAAATATAAATTAAGTACAAATATATCACACCCTCAAAAATCCGCTGACTGCGAGGGCTGAATTCTCCCAAATGCATGTCAAACGTCAATGGTCAAGGTCAAAAGGTAAAAAATCAGCATACCAAAGGAAAGGTATTTGAATACATCTGTGACACATGAAAGCCCAAGTTCTTAGTGTTCAAATGTTATAGCCAAGGTTAAAGTTTGAAAAAGAAGGTTTAACTCTTAGGTCAAGGTGAAATGGTAAAAAATATTATACCAGAAGAGTTGGTCTTTTCACCATAAATACACATTTGAAGTATGAAGGTCCTAGCTCTAACTGTTCAAAATGTTATTGACAAGGTTAAAGGGAGGTGTTTTTGTTTGTTTGTTTGTATTTTGGTAAAAGTAGGTTATACTCTAAGGTTAAGAGGTCAAATTAGGTGATACCTAAAGAAAGGTCGTTTCACTAGAAATACAACAGTGAAATATGAACGTCATAGCCCCAGCTACTAAGTTGACACTCTAAACAGACAGAGTAAAAAAGACAGATGTGACAAAAACAATTTACCCCGAGATCCTTCTTATAAGCCTCACAGTACCACAACATGTACATGTATATTAAACTTATAATATGCTATCTCATCTTATTTTCCCTCAATCTTATTTATCATTTGAATCCTTAAATAATTAATATACTGTACATATTTATCCCATAGTTTGTTCATAAATCAAATAAGTTACTTCTGTCATGCTGTCCGTTAGTAAGGTTCGGGTCAACATTAATCACCAAAAAGACCACTCTATCTTTCTTGAAATTGTTGAATAAAAACAGAATATTTTATAATTTGTTGAACTGATATTCCCAAGTAAATGTTTGTAGGTATATAATATCAGAAAAAAACTTACAAGTCCTTTACGTTTGTCAAACCAACAAATGCGCCTTTCCTAATACTGGTTATTTTGTTGTTGTCCAAAAATCTGGGGGAAAAAATGTAGAAAAAAAGATTTGTTCTCATTCAAATCTCTTGGAAAAAATATGTAAAGAGTAGATGTAGAGAGTGAGTTTGCGTCATTGCAAAATAAATATTTCATCATTCTTTAAAAAGAAAATTCGGTTCTATGTCAATTATCACGTGAATGATTCCTACAAGCTTCCCAATGCCAATATATGGGATTATTTTGTATAAACTAAAACGGGAGAGCTCAAAACTGCGAAGCGTCATTGAATGAATCAGAAATAGAATATTATAGTTTAAATGGTTGATATCAAAAATATATTTAAAATAACGAGCTTTCAGTCTCTCTCATTAAATGAATTAATGCATTGTTCAGATTATGGTTATGAGGACAGACATTCCAATTTTTTTAATAATTAACTTACAGTATCTCATTCAAATCATTGAATGCGCCAGCCTCTATTGTCGTAATGCTGTTGTTGAGAACCACCCTGAAAAAAATGTAAAGAGTAAATATCAATTAGGTAGAAATATATCACACCCTCAAACAATCATAAATGGATGCTGTCATGAGACTGTAATACCCACACTAAGGCCTTTAAATTGACACTCCTACATTTTAGGCTTTCCAAGGAAAAAGTAAAAATAATTCTATAATTTACACAGTAAACGTATTCGTCAAATTGACTATGAAAACTCTTTGACATTGTGGCTATGACTCAGATCCTCTTACATGTATTTTATATGCTTAATTCATTACCAGTCTGAAAAAAAAACAGAATTTAATTAATGATGTAATCTAGATTTTGATAAATGTTTAGCTCATAATTGGAACATTTTAAATTAACTAATGCCCCCCGACACCACACAAACACATCATAGGCATCGGAAGCAAAAAGAGGGGGGGGGGCTAATTGAAAGTGGGGCGGGGAGGGGCTAAACCAACAAATAAGGTAAACCCCAATTTTCAATGCCTATATAATGTCTTCGGTTGCAAACAAAGTCGGGGGTGCATAAAAACGTAATTTTTCGATCCCATTTGACCCCCTGGGGCAAAATCAACATTCCGAACTTTACTGCACATCTATATAACACAACTAACCATCTCTAAAAAGATGATTAGGCTAATGAGTAAAATGTAGGAAGAGTTCAGGGAAGTCGGGGGTGCATTAAAAACGTCATTTTCGACCCCCATTTGACCCCGGGGGCAAAATCAAAATTCCAAAACGGTACTGCACATCTACATGGTACCACTAACTATCTCCCAAAAGATGATTAGGCTAATGAGTAAAATGTAGGAGAAGTTCAGGAAAGACATGGTTTTTTAATTAAAAAACGTCATTTTTCGACACTAATTTCACCCTCTTGGAAAGACAGGGCTTTTTGCTTGAAAACGTCATTTTTTTATCACAGTTTAACCCCCCCCCCCCCCCCCCCCCCCCCCGGACAAAATCTAAAAACCGAAACTTAATGTACATCTACATGACACCACCAACCATCTCCCAAAAGATGACACTATAAGGCTACTGAGTAAAATGTAGAAGGAGTCCAGGGTAGACGGGGCTTTTTGCATAAGAAACGTCATTTTTCGACCCCCATTTGTCCCCCTTGGGCAAAATCAAAATTCCAAAAACCTACTGCACATCTACATGACACTACTAACTATCTCTTTAAAGATGAGTAGGCTACTGAGTAAAAATTAGGAGGAGTTCAGGGAAGACGGGACTTTTTGCATAAAAAACGTCATTATTCGACACTCATTTGTCCCCCTTGGGCAAAATCAAAATTCCAAAAACCTACTGCACATCTACATGACACTACTAACTATCTCTTTAAAGATGAGTAGGCTACTGAGTAAAAATTAGGAGGAGTTCAGGGAAGACGGGACTTTTTGCATAAAAAACGTCATTTTTCGACACTCATTTGACCCCCGGGGCAAAATCAACATTCCGAAACCTTACTGCACATCTTCATAGCACCACCAACTATCTCCCAAAAGATGCTTAGCCTACTGAGTAAAGTTAAGGAGGAGTTCAGTGAAGAAAAGTGTGACAGACGGACGGACGAACATGAGTAACAACAATATACCCGAACTTTCTTTAGAGAGTGTGGGTATATGTATAATAATTTTTTACGCTATTTCTTTAGAAAATTACCATTATAAACAGATGTGTTCGTGAAAATTGATGACCCCTTTTTGGCAGCTTTCTGCAAGGTTTTAATTCTTCAGAATGCATGTCAAACGTCAATGATTGATTATATACTGTTTAACGTCCCTCTCCAGAATATTTCACTGATATGGAGACGTCACCATTGCCGGTGAAGGGCTGCAAATTTAGGCCTATGCTGGGCACTTACGGCCTTTGAGCAGGGAGGGATCTTTATCGTGCCACACCTGCTGTGACACGGGGCCTCGGTTTATACGGTCTCATCCGAAGGACCGCCCCATTTAGTCGCCTTTTACGACAAGCAAGGGGGTACTGAGGACCTATTCTAACCCGGATCCCCACGGGGTTGTCAAACGTCAAAGTGAAAAGCACAAAAATGTTGATACCCAAAGGTAAGTCTTTGAATACACCTGTGATATATTAAAGCACTATTTCTTATTGACAAATGTTATAACCAAGGTTAAAGTTTTTAAAAGGTGGGTCAAGGTGAAATGGTCAAAAATATTCCAGCTGAAAGGTCTTTTCACAATAAATAACATGTGAAGTATGAAGGTCTTACCTTTCACTGTTCAAAATATTATGGACAAAGTTAAAGTGTGGTAAAATTTTGTTAAAAGTAGGTTATACTCAATGGTCAAGAAGTCAAATTTGGTGGTAACTAAAGAAAGTTCATTTCACAAGAAAAACAACTGTGAAATATGAACGCCATAGCCCCGCCTACTCAATAGTTACGGGTTGCGTTAAAGTTGACAACAGACAGAGTAAAGAAAGACAGGCAGGACAAAAATAATATACCATCGGGATCTTTCGATCCAAGGGCAAAAAGCATGTATTACGTGATAATTCTTACTAGCCTCATAAAACCATCACAGTTATGTTAAACTTATAATATACTATCTCATCTTATTTTTGCCTTATTCGTAATTATACAGCCACACTAACTTATCATTGAACCCTGAAATAATTCAATATAAATATTTGTCCCATATTTTGTTTATAAATCAAGTACGCTACTCCTATCATGCTGTTCGTTAGTTAGGTTAGAGTCAACAATAATCAACAAAACGACCACTCTATCTTTCTTGAAATTGTTGAATAAAAACACAATATTTTATAATTTGTTGAACTGATATTCCCCAGAAAATGTCTTTAGCTATAAAATATAAGAAAAAAAACTTACAAGTCCTTTACGTTTGTCAAACCAACAAATGCGCCTTTCGTAATAGTGGTTATTTTGCTGTTGTCCAAAAATCTGGGGAAAAAATTGTAGAAAAAAAAGACTCACATAGAGTTTTTTTTCACGCAAAATTATTTTTATTTCTAATGAAAAATGCATTAAATAGTCAATCATAGAATGAATAATTGCTACAAGTAAAACCATACCAGTGCATAGAATTAACACGGTATAAACTGAGTTCACGGGGGGGGGGGCAATTTAGGCTTTTTATACTGCGGAACTCAGATGAAGAATTAATGCATAAGGCATTACTATTTGGAGAATTCATTTGATATCCTTAAATATTTATAAATAACAGACTTACAGCTTCTCGGTTTTTTTTTTTACAAATCATGGAAAGAATCAAAATTGAATACTTCGGATAACACAGTTTGGTGGATCAATATATCAAAAAAATTAAAGATCTTAAAATCTCTATAATTTTGTCAATTCATTGGATGAATAAACTCATTGGATAAATAAAGGTTATAAGGAAGACATTTTAAACATATGTTTAAGTTAAAAACTTACAATGTCTCTAATGTTGTTAGATCATTGAACGCACTGTCCGCTATTGTGCTTATGGTGTTACTGGAAAGATCCCTGAAATACATAGTGAAGAGGGAATGACAAGTTATTGCTTATGTCAACCTGAAAAATCTTAATAATTTTACCTCATTCTTTAAGAAAATTATAATCATAAAAAGCATCGAGGACGTGAAAAACATGTCTAGGCTCTCAAGGTCCAAACCCCCTATATTAAATCTGAATTTATACAACCTCAACTTATTTCTTTTTCAGTCCGAATCCCACATAACGTATTATTTGAATCCTTATATAAATCAATATGCTACACAAAACATCGAATAAATTCAGGTAAGTTACTTCTACCATTGTGGCAACGCACTTTGAAAAAATTACGCACTTTGAAAATTTTTTTCAAAGTGCGTAATTTTTGGGACAAAATCAACGCACTTTGAAAAAATTTTTCAAAGTGCGTTAAATTTGGGACCAAATCAACGCACTTTGAAAAAAATTTTCAAAGTGCGTTAAGAGTCTACATCAATATATTTTAACATGGATACACTTGACGCACTTTGAAAAAAAATCATATTTTATTCATGGAAATATTTATTTGTTATTTTTCTTTCAAAAAACTAAGCCTTACCCTAACCTAAAAAATGAATTGATTTACTCCCGTCGAAAAGAGGAGAAGAAGTTTATAAGATCCCTCAGTCCAAATCTTTATCTTAACATCTACTTATCAAAGACTAGAATTAAAAAAAAAAGAAGAAGAAACGAATTAATGAATTAACGATTGTTTAAATCGTCACTTTTTTTAAGACCCTTTAATTTTCCCTTTTATTTTATGAAAACCTTAAGTATTTAAAACGTCAATATCTCAGGTCTACAGTGACTTTATCATAAAAAAGTTATTAAACCAGGCTCTGTTATTTATCATACCAATTATTTGAAGGAATATTGATCAATCTTTACATTTTTTCAAAGTGCGTTAATATGATCGATATTAACGCACTTTGAAAAAAAATTTTTTTTTTCAAAGTGCGTTAGCTTGGTCCCAAATTTTAACGCACTTTGAAAATTTTTTTCAAAGTGCGTAATTTTTCAAAGTGCGTTGTAACATACCATACTGTTTTATATTAAGTTGATAGTGCGACCGTTAGGGTGAGCGCAGCTACATATATTTTTTTTTTCCAAATTTAGATCGGACTCTTCAAACTGCACGTGACATTTGGTGTGTCTAGACTCTGATGTCACATGACGTCGTATGTATGCTGCATTATCAATCCGATGCCAGGACAGAATTTGTTAATTTAATTAAGAATCTTTTATTGAATATTTGACTGCATATATCTTTTGAAACCAGGGCAATTTTATTATTTGTTGAACGTTCGTTGTTATTCTCGCTCCACTAACTATTAAGGTTAGGAAGGACCCACATTCATGTAAAAAGCACAAGACAATGCAAATGTTAATGAAATTGTTGAATTAATACGTATACAGTATTTTATACATTGGTATATTGATACTCCAAAAAATATCTGTAGTTAAGAACTATTAGAAAAAAAACTTACAATGTCGTTAAGTTTGACAAACCAACAAATGTGCTGTTCTGAACAGTTGTTATCATGTTACCGGTCAGTCGTCTGAAAAAAAATGTGAAAATGACTGAAAAAAAATCCTCTGAAAGTTTTCATTACCTAATAAAAAATACAGTGAAAAGTTAATTTTCAAATGAACAATTCCTACAAGCTTTACAACGCCAATAAATTTAATTCACACGAGTATAAACTGGCTTGTGGCAGTCTACTTTTTATAAATTGCAAAACGTCAATGCAGAATGAATGCATTGGATACTACAGTTCCGAGGATTAATATCCCATTATTTTGAAAATAACAGTCTCCATAAATTTGTCAAATCAAAACATGGGATATAACCTTTTAAAGGATTGATATTCCAAAGATATTTTTGAAAAAATAACAAACTTGCAGTCTCTCTAATTTTTTAAATCATTGAAAATATCAATACATTGGATAATTTAAATTAAAGAATTAATATTATCCAAAACAATTTAAAAACTGAATTTACAATCTCCCTTATTGAGTTTGGATGAATCAAGGTATTGTTATTGAAGGAAGTATGTTTATAAGGATTGACATTTCAAACATATTTTCAAGTAAAGAACTTACAATTTCTTTAATTTTGTTAGATCATTGAACGCTTTATCCTCTATTGTGGTTATGGTGTTGCTGGAAAGATCCCTGAAAGACATTATGAAGAAGGAATGTCAAGTTCTTACTTAGGTCATCCTAGAAAAATCATAATAATTTACCTAATTCTTTAAGATAATTATAATTATGAAAAGCATCGAGGACGTGAAAACATCACTAACGTATGTGCGATCTTGAAAAGCTACATGCAAATAAAAAGACTATAACTTATCCTTAACTCAAGGGCCACCCTCGCTAAATTTAATCTGATTTTATGCAACAACAACTATTTCCAGAAACTTACAGTTCCTCTAATTTTGTCAGATCATTGAACGCGCCAGCCTCTATTGTGGTTATGCCGCTACGGGCCAGAAATCTGGGGGAAATTGTTAAGAGTGAAATTCAAGTGCTGCTGCATGTCATGATTCATAATAATTTTACCTCACAGTCCTAGAAAATCATAATTATTAAAAGAAAAAAAATGGATCACGTGAATAATTCTTTCTAGCCTCACAATGTAACCACAAGTATATCAATATTATTATATACAAACTCGACTTATTTTTCCGTCATTCTTAATTACGCTTTACACATTATGTTTTTTATTAAAGAATAAGACGAACATTTACTATGAAATCACACATTTTTGAGGGGATTTCATTTTCGTTGTTTTCGAGGTATGAAGAGACCCAAGAATTCATGTCCACCAAGAAATGTAAAATGTTGTATACATAACCACTCAACATTTTTTTTATCCAGGAATTCAAATCCCCACAAACTAAGAGTGTTTACTCGTACCATGAAAATTTGACCCCTCGAAAATATGTGATTTTAGAGTATGCAAAAAAGATCTTAGAATATGTTATAAAAGACATGATGCTATTGTTCTAAAAATTGTTGAATCAAAGCACAGTAAATTATTTTTAGGTGGATTAATACTTTAAAAATATTATTGTCAGAAATTATTAGGAAAAAACTTACAATTTCTTTAAGTTTTTCAAACCAGTGAATGTGTTGTTTTTTATTTCGGTTATGTTGTTTCGGTACAATAATCTGCAAAATAAAATTGTAAAAAACGACTAGTACTGTCATTTTTTTTTTTACACAGAAAGAATTTTTCTTCATTCCTTATGAAGAAAGCAACACATAAGTGCACAGTTACAACGATTCGAGCGGTTGTTTTGTGCACATTTAATTTTAATTAAAATTTAATTCAATCCTCTTAAAATTATTTTATACAGAGTCTGTACGAAACAAGTGGATTTATACATAGTAAATGCTATTTAACGCAAACATCGTACACATGTTTGAGCAAAAATCGGGTAATTATGTTTTAGTGTGACCGTTGTGGCGAACGCAGTTGTACCTTCCAAAATACACCTGAAACGTTGGTCGGCCACTTTAAACGCCAAGTCACACAAGACATCTAGACTGTGACGTCACATGAGAGCTCTTCGATCAGGGTTAACGGAAACAGCCGAGCGTTTAGTTGAAACTATACAGACCTAGTGCAATTTTTGTCGAAAGACATTGCGTTTTTTTTGTTTCTTCAACAGATTTATACAAACTGAAAGCCTTTCACGCTTTACGATATTATTTATTTATTTATCCGCAAAGGGTATCGGGTAGTAAAGGAATTCTTGGAAGGTTTCGCACAAAAATTTGCATGACGTATATACAGATTTAATACCGAATTTCCTCTGTTCTTACACATTAGTCTATTGAAGTCGCTGCGATGGCTATAAAATATCAATCTGAATTCCGTTGTGATAATTATGTGCAATGTGTTAAATACATACCAAAATAAAAAGGAATAATCTATATAGTAACTGTTACTTAACTGTTTAAAGTCAATTCAAATGAATTGATTTAAAAGTTATGATATGCAAAAAGAAAGTTTTCGTTGATTGCTAAGCCGAAAACTAAAAGAGTCTTATGTGCGCATATAATTTGCAATCCACAGGAAACGTGCATAATTACACTTTATTTGCCAATCAAATCCGCGACGAAAATATCAATTTATTTACATGTACTGACAGGATGGGATCAATCCTCAACACTTAAAACGGGTGAATTGTAAGTATATGTATTTTTCTATTATTTTTTTCTTTATTATTATCACAACATAATCAGTATCTTTTGTTTATTTTGTATTTGAATCTCATGTGGTGCTATGTATAAGCAGGCTAACAAATTGTGAAAATGCATATTTAAAAATGAATTAATACATGTACAGTCACCCGGACTACCAGACCTTTATGGCACTGTAAACAGACATGTAATTTACGAGTAACAAGTACATTTTCCCTTATATTACAAAAGCTGTCTGTGTATAAAGCTAAGTACAAGTACTAAGTGTTTTTTCATTTTGCTAACAGAAATTTTATTAATAGAAAATAACAAATGTTTGAGAGTTGGCGCCACTTATATAGAACCCCTTCTCCCCCTTTTCCAGATATCCTCAGTATCGGAGTGTTTTTAACGTTTGGATGAAGTGGTCAAATTCATGTGTTATGCTTTAGATCTTATTGAACATTAACATCATAAAATTTAGTAATTATCATTCGCGGCCTTGTTGCTGTATGATTCAAATGCACGATCGAGTAATGTATAAATCCCGTTTTCTGACTTTGTGAGCAGAATATGAGTTTATTAATACTAGTGAAAAAAAAGTTATGGCTCATCCTAACATGTATCCCCAATAAGTGAAATAATGAATCAAACTACATTCTGCATCTATGTCACCTTTTAGATCTTGCACATCCCAAATGTAAAAATATTGATTCTCGTATGTTAACGAGATTACGTTCAACATATGACGTTCTTGTCGTTTATAAAACCATAAGCGCAAATTTTGGCAATGTTGAAGCAAACTGAAATTATTTGCAAAAGAAACTAGCAAAGAGACAAACTGTTTTTTTATCTCAATAGTTTTAGTCTTACCTCATCTTGACATTTTGAAATTCCCGACTAATTCGTCTACGTCTTTAAAACGTTATCCAAGCTTTTTTTTTTATAGAAACTCTTTACGCAAACTTAGTTTGAAAACGTCATTTTTCTATAATTCAATAGTATAGCGTAAAAAAGTACTAATTCTTAGGAACATTATATCAAATTTTCGAAATATGTTTCTCGTAGGAATTTTTATGCAGTAAACCCGCGAACTACCTAGAAATCGTAATTGAATGAATTACATATAGTAGGATTGATTTTCCAAAATATATTCTTTTTTCTATATGTTAACGAACTTATAGTCTCTATAATTTTTTTTAATTCGTGAATGAATCCATGCATGTGGTATTGAAGTTTGTACGATTTACATACATGTAATCAAAAAAATATATGATATAATAAACTCACAAATTCCATAAATTTGACAAATCACTGAAAGCATTGACCTCTATTGTATGAATGCTGTTATCGTATAGGTACCTAAAATAAGAGTAAATGTAAAGTGCATGTAGATATTTTACAGATACACTGAAAGAATTTTAAAACATTTTGCATCAATGTCAAAAGCATATGCAAACTTTTGAACATGTAAAAAATACAAAAGGTCCCATATCTAACCCTTTAAAAAATACGATTTCTTAATATTCTAGATTCTGTTAATTTGTTATTTCCATTCCAAATCACCCAGGAAATGTTCATGTATCCAATATTGTTTTTGTTATGCATAATTAATTTTAAAATTGTGCCAGAATAGTTAATAGAAAATCAGGTACGAAGTAAAGTTAAAATGTAGCATAAAATTATGAGAAATAAATGAAAGAAACGAAACAAAATATATATCATTATAAACATGAACAATATGAATTTAAATAATTCTTAAATCATCGGGGATGTATTTCTTTTTAAATATTGAAGAAAAATGCATGAGTTATGTAATTTTTGTATATTATTCTTTTTATCTCCTCGTATACTATAACTTATTTTTTAAAAGTCTTTCTAAAACTAAAGTCTTCTAATCTGAGATACTTACAAGTCTTGTAAATTTGTCAAACCACTAAATGTCATATCACTTATTGTGGTTATATCGTTATCACCCAGATCTCTGAAAGAAAAATTGAAAGAATGGACGTGAAGTGCCTGTACTTACATATTTATTGCCCAGATGTTAATGAGCTTAGAGTGTCTTTTCAGAGTTAATTTCATTGTGAAGACATGATAACTTAAAGCTTACTTTTCCGTTCTTCACAACCATAACTTATTCACATGTTTGTTTAAATAATAAAGGTTCGTTTATAATCCACGAGAAAAAGATTCTCGATACTTATATTAAAAGTAAAATGTAAACATATATTGGGGGTGAACGTTGCTATTCATTCAACGATTGGTCAGTTGCTTGTGGTAAGATCGTCTGTGCGCATTAATAACAATAGCCATTTAAGGCAAACAAAGGATTGTCTATCCTATAATCTTTGAATAGGTTAACCTAAACCACGTGTCTTGAATTTAAATCACGATAACATTTGTAGGGGTGTCATGCTTTGGATAATATAGTTTGGTGGATTGATATTCTAAAAATATTTTAATTTACAAACTTACAGTTTCTTCAATTTTGTCAAATCTTTAAAAGCGTTATCCTCTATTGTTGTAATGTTGTTGCTGCGCATGAGCCTGAAAGACAAGTTAACGGCACACTCAATTTACCTCTTAGACAAATATAATTATTTAAGAAACATTTAGGACATGGCTTATTCTTACTGGCCTTAAGGTGAAGATCTAATTGATATCTTTTAACTAAGATTTTGGTGCTAGATGCATTATGACGTTGTAATCACTTTTAACTTTCATTTTTCCGTACTCTAATAGAATTATGTAGAAAATGAAGTATTTTCAAAGAATTAAATTTGAATCACATGAAAAGTTTATCCCGATACCAATATTAAATTTGACACAATTTTAAAGTCAGGTCAAGAACATACAAATTCTCATTTTCTAATAGACCGTAGGCAATCTGAATACATTTTCGTTTTCTGATATTGAAAAAAACTCATATTCATGACTAATTTCTCTTAATTTTTCATTGGAAATGACAGATTAACATATTATTTTTCATTTTGATTACCTACAAATTATGCCCGGAAACACTTTGTTTGACCAAGCTAAAGTTATAAAGCATCAATAAAGCAATTTATTTCTTTTGTAGGCATCTTTCATTTACTATATCTATATTAACATAAACAACCTCATTTTTATCCGTAAATCTAAATTACTAATCCCGTATTTATTCTTTTAATCTTTAAATACTAGTATTTCAATATACAAATTCGTCACATATACATTTCAAATAAATCAAGTAAGCTACTTCTTTCATACTGTTCGTTATAAAGGTTCAGAGCAATATAAAAAGTAAAAAAAAATCCAAAAGACGATGCTATCGTTATTGAAATTATAGAATAAAAACATAGTATCTAATACTTTGGTTGATTAATACTCCAAAAAGCTAGGAACTAATTAAGAGCAACTTACAATTCTGTTAAGTTCGTCAAACCAGTGAGTGTGCTATTCCCAATTTTGGATATCATGTTCTCGTACAGATATCTGGAGAAATGAGAAAAGTGAAAGCCAAGAGAAAGAGCATTTTCATGCATAATTATAGTTTCTTCAATTTAAAAAAATAAATGCCTTTAAAAGTCAATTAACAAGTGAATAATTCCAACTAGCCTTACAATGCAACAACTTGAAATTTACACGTTAAAACTGAGTTTGGGCTGTTTACACTTTATAAACTGCGAAGTGTCATGAGTTTAGAGGATGGAAATCCCAAAAATATTTTGAATAAAGAACTTACAGTTTCTCTAATTTTGTCAATTCATTGAACGCGTTATCCTCTATTGTGGATATGCTGTTTTCATACACATACCTGAAAGGTAAAAAAGAGTGAATTAAGAATGGTCACTTATACAAGTGCTAGTTTATGTCAACCAAAAATCATGATAATTTTACCCTTTTCTTTAAACAATAATTTTGATAAGAAGGCATAGATCACGTGAACAAATCATTCTAGCCTCACTCTACCAACCCCAAGTATTATCAATCTTATTACAGTAAAACCCGTTAGTACGAAGACGGATATTGCAAATTCAAGGAAATAATGAAGTTATTTTTGAATACCCGAATTCCTTATACAGATATAATGAATTAACGATAGAGCGAAGTAATTTAGTTGGTCCCAGTGACTTCGTTATACCCCTGTTGAACTGTATATACCACTTCAACTTCTTCCTCCATCAACACGGTACATAAATCTGAATTACACATTAACTTATTCCTTTAATTCAATATAAGTCGTACATAATAGTCACATATTACAAATTAATCTAGTGAGTTACATATATTTCTATCATACACTTCGTTATAAACATTATGGTTATTAAGGTTAGGGCTCAATTTGAATGTAAAATAATCTAGGAGACCATAATTCTTGAAATTGTTGAATAAAAACAGAGTTTATTTTATTTTATCTGGTTGATATTCCAAAACATATCTGCAATCTAATTGAAATCAGACTTCCTAGATCCGCGCCGTATTCACTCTGCACAGAGTGAATACGGCGCGGATCTAGGAAGTCTGATTTTCATGAGATTGAACATATCTGTAGTTAGGAACTATTAGGAAAAAAACTTACAAAAGTGTTAAGTTTGACAAACCCACAAATGTGCTCTTCGTTATGGTGGTTAGTTTGTTTCCGTTCAAAAATCTGGAAAAAAATTGTGAAAAATTACCGTCGAAATTTAGGTTACTTTTTTATTCTTCACGAATAAAAATCCAAGAGACGATACTATTGATCTTGAAATTGCTTTATCAAATCAAAGTGTATTATACTTTGGTGGGTTGATACTCTAAACAATATATCTGTAGTTTAAAACTATTAGGAAAAAACATACAAAAGTCCCAAATTTGCCAAATCAATGAATGCACTGTCTTCTATTTCGGTTATCTTGTTATCGTACAACTCTCTGAAAAAGAAATGTAAAAAAAAAATGAATGGCAAAATGATTTTTTTTTTTTCGAAATGCATTGTTAAGGAGAAAGTAAAAGAAATAAAAAGACAATTATTACATAAATTGTTCTTACTAACCTCTCAATACCATCAATGTCTATTTTAAGACTAAATTTAATAGCTATAATACAAACTGAGTTTGGACAGTTTACGCTTAATCAGATGCGAAGCATCGATGAACGATGGATTAAAAGAGGATATCATTAAAAACAACCTAATCAAATGTATATTTTAAGAATAAAAATTCTTTAATAGGTGCAATATAAACTTACTTTGGGCATTTTACGAATAATGGATAAAATAAGGATTTCATTACATTAAGGCTCAATTTATTTCTCCGTCAATATGAATGACGTATTTCAAATGAACTCATCCATGCAATCCTTGATAGATTCATTAAACATCCTCTTTATATATTTCAAATAAATCTAGACATTAACTTCTATTATACTGTTTGTAATTAAAATTAATACTCCAAAGCATATTACTAGTACGAAACTGTCAGAAAAAAAAACTTACAATGTTTCTAAGTTAGTCAAACCAGTAAGTGTGGTATTCTCAATTTTTGTTATCATATTCTCGCTCAGACGTCTAGAAAAAAATGTGGAGCGAATGTCAGAATTAAATTTATTATTTTGCAATGATCACGTATATAATTTTTCCTAGCTTCACAATGTCAATACATAAAAATTACACTAGATAAAATGGGTTCGGGACGTTTACGCTTTATAAACTGCAAAGGGTCAATAAAAATGAATGAACGAAATATCATTACTTTGGAGGATTGATGTCCAAAAAATATTTTAAAAACAAACTTTACAGTCTCGAAATTTTAGAATATCATTGAAAGAATCAATTTATTGGATATTAAAGTTTAGAGTAATGAAATCGCTGCAATATCTAACTTCAAGGATTATTACGTTTAAATGTAAAAATAAAATGATTGATAAAGTAGGCCAACAAAGGGATTTATACCATGATGAAAATCATCAAATTAGGGATATGCGCTATACCTAAATACTTACAAAACACATGTGTCATTAGGATGAGGAGTAGGTACCATTGTTAATGATCGCTTCGAGCAATCAGCGTATGTTCCAGAGCATTTGGTCGAATTTCTACAGGTACACAATGGGTTACAATCTCCAATAACATTTTTAAATAACAAAGCGCAGAAAACCAACGTCAACAGTTTCCAATTCATCTTTCAAACTGGTGTGCTATGCCTACGACTAATTAACTCTGCCGCACTAAATGCATTTCAAACACTTTCGTACGTTTGTCTCGGATATATTATATCCTGTGTTTGCATCTTAATACGGATTTGCTACAGAAGTAATTACGGATTTTCCTTTATTAACATAATTTGCTCTGTCCTTAATAGATGAACCTAATACATGTATCCGTAATTCTATTATCACTAAAACCAATATATAATAAATAACAAAAACCAAGTAACATGACGATTATTATAAACTTTACTTGTTAACTTTGTAACTTTGACTGTTTGGAGGAGATAACATATAAATATTTAAAGTGCTGTCAAAATACATCGTCTCCGGTCATAATCAAAAGTATTATAAGATTTCATAGACAGGTTTTAATTGATATTCTATTTGGGATTTTCGCTTTGTCTCTGGTGTTTTAGCCAGACTTTTATCCCTCAGTAATGGAAATGTTGTAAAGATAACTTTCAACATTTTAGATATAAATTTAAGTATTTGGGATTGCTAAAAGCCGTTGTGTATGATATGTTACAAATTCAAATAAATAGTGAAGTCCTATCATACTAGAGTTGTGTCTTTAAAAGATTTTTTTGCATATCCAGGGCAATAAAAAGATGAATTTGTGAGTAATTTTATTAGTACGTAAGAGATCGAGGTGATAAAAAGCTATTATGGACTGGCATGATAAAATTCTTAAGCATTCATTTTTCAGGTTTTTTTTTTCAAATATATTCATCTTACATATAGATGTATTTTACAATCATACTTCAAATCATCTTTGTTTACAAAACTTTCAAATATTTCATTCGTACATAATCAAAAACGTTGCAATCACAGCCAACTGGACTCATTTATAACGTAAGTGATTTTCGTTTTACATTTTTCTTTTGTTTCACGATACAATTGGTAACAATTTAATTATAACCAGACTTCTTGGATCCGCGCCGTATACACTCTGCGTAAGATTATTAGATTGCAATTAATAATTATAAATTTCAAACACACTCTACTTTAAACAGAAAATACCGCCCCGCATTTTAAGCATTTTGTAATCTAGTACAATTATAAGTCTATATGTTTTTGCTAATTAATTATGATATCATTGTAATATTTTTCTGATGAAATACGTGTCACATGTACGTTTCTTCAGGATATGGTGCCCGTGAAGAAGAAACAGTAAAATAATCAAATTTGGAAGAGAGTTGTTCAGCATTATAACAGCAGCCATTGCAAATATTATGATTAGACTTAAGAATTCCTCTGGACAAAATTAATATAGTACTCTGATTCAATTCCTGTTTCACCTAGCTGTCGGGCACCACACCCGGCCCGAAGCCTTGGCCATTTTTGCTGACCATGTATAAGAGGAAAATCATTCAAAAAATGTATCTTATTTAAAATTTAGTTTACGATATTAACAACAAAATTTGTCTCCAAATAGGGTTTTAAATTTTTTTTGTTCTTTTTTAATCGTTTGTAAGTTGTTGTTTTTTTTTTTTTTGCTTTGGGACTATTCAAAATATCATTTGAATTTAATAAACACTCACACAGGAACATTGAATATATAAGTAGTTAAAGTTAATAAACAGGATATACTGTGATGTCCATTGAAGCTCTATCCTGTTTTGATTATTTGTAAACAGTTGTAAGAAGTTGCTTATCTTCGAGTTCCTTGAATACATTATTAATGTAACATGAAATATGACTTAGTTATCTGAATGCCTTCTGTCTATATGTAAAATGTTACCTTTCCTTTTAACTTTTGATTGAGAAGAAACAAGGATTTTTTTGTTCATTTAAATTTTTATTGAGCATAGTTGACATGTGCATTAATTGTGACAGGATGTTTCTGGGCATGTTACCGCTTGACCTTGACTTTCATATTTGACCCTTCTCTAATATTAAAACTTTGGTGAATACTTTTAAACGACATTTGATAGGGGGTTCATATTTGAAACAATATTCTATTAAAAAAAAAAAAAAAAAAACACCATCTCACCCACTATAAGACTCCGAACGCGAGGGACGACAATTCTTTGAACTTGCTTTTTCATTTCTCTTCCACCGTTTAAGTTTCGAATCCCTTTTGTAAGGTTATGTGCTTTTTGTTGCAGACATCCTTGTGTGAGGAATCAGCAATCTCTACCCAGAGTTATTGTTCCACTTATACCTCTGTCAACTTCTAAAAGGTAGTGCGGAATCGGAGGAATGTGATTTTATTCAAATGTTGTTTAAAATGGACCACAAGAAGATTAACGCCTTTACATTTTTATATATGTGTCGATGCTGCAAGTTGTTTGTTTATAATAACTTAACCATGCGATATGTTAATATTTTTCATCTTAAATTTTCCATGTTCGCAATATCCGGCCGAGAAATAATCCCTTGAAAGATATGGTGAAAACGCGATATCTGATTTTAATTCTCATTATTAAACTTTCATTTCAGATGTTAAGCAAGACCATAGAACTTTTACATTTATAATATATGATGCAAAAGGTCAAAGTTAGTTTTACCAAAAATCTTGGTATTAAGACGTTGACATTTATTATCACGAAGCGTAATACGCCCTCTGGTGAGAGATTTGGAAATCAGTAGTTAGAAGCAGTAGTTAGAAGAATGAAGAGTGAGTAGAAGAATGAATTAGAAAGACTTTCCATCACTTTATCATTTTTTTCTTAAATGATTAATAAGCAAAATCCATCATACTTTCACTCTTCTTGCTGAAAAAATAACATTGATTACCGAAGACAAGGTTAAATAAAATTCAACCTTTTATCACAACGTTTCTTGAAAAGTCTTATACACGGAGTCGTGTTTGACGTGTTTTATTCAAAATATCTGTATGGTAATTATAAGGAATATGTATATCCTCTATCAAAGTGATCTATTGAGTGTTTTCGTATGACCTTTAGAGAGTATTCCTAATGGCATTAACTAAATATGACCGCTTTGCTATAGTTATTAGAGGATCTCATTTGTTTTTAAATTCCTATCATTGACTAAAAAAATGCCTATATTACAATGACAACAATACGGTTAACCATCAGGTTGACACAATTTTTTTTCTCTCCAAAAATCAAATTTCTGAACAAATACTAGTAATAACACGTGTGTATGTATAATGTTTTTGATCTATGAGATATTGATTTTTGGAAGTCATTATAACACTGTCCTCATTTTTGTTGAAATATCTTTGTCAAAGAGATATTATATATATATATATGAAACCAAAATGGATTCAGGGTTGACTTTCTCAGGAATTGTATTAAGAAAATCTACTGTGTCTCGTATATAACTTTGAACTTTGGTAACATACGGTTTCAATAATATATCCAATAGATTACTTATCCTGTGAGTTTCACATGTTGGTCCCGCAACTATGGGTCTAATTGTGAGATCAGCTGGACTTGCAACACTTATGTATGTTGATCCGGAAATTTTACATTCATCTTTAATTGTCTGGCTTTTATGTATTTTTGGCAAACCATAAAAGTTACTGGTTTTAATGTTAAATGACAAAAGATATGCGGTTTCCTTGGCAGTAAGTTTTTGTCCGTATTCATCTATGATAGTCTCGAGTTTTTCCATGACCTTCTTACTTTCGTATGTAACTTGTTTTTCATAGTATGAACTATTTTCTAACACAGAAAGACACATTGATTTATAATATTCGCGATCCATTTTTACTACAGCGCTCCCTTTATCCGCTTCCTTAATGATAATGTTTTCATCATGTCTTATATTTTCAATCGCATTCCATTCTAATTTGTTCAAGTTATTTCTGGTAGTATTATTTCTGACGCATTGTTCGACAGGAAAGGTTTTCACTGTATTAATAAATTTATATAAGTTTTGGTTCCTACCTTTAGGTGGCATAAAATCACTTTTATTGGCTACGATAGATTCGTCATCATTTTCTATATCTAAGAAAAATTCAGCAAGTCGTAATCTTCTACAAAATGCGTCTGTATCATTTGTAATTTCCTCTCTGTTTTTAGAGCGTGGCGTAGGGGTAAATTTTAATCCCTTCTCGAGAATTTTAATTTCAATATCCGTAAACATTCGACTAGATAAATTAATTACTTTTGGTTCGTGTTTTTTGTTCTGTCCTTTGTTTTGCGCTACGTTATTTTGTTTTGTCTAGGGCCATATCCTAAAAAAGAATTTCCCGGCGTTGTATAATTTTTTCTTTGTTTCCCGTGTTGCTTGTATGGTCGTTCGTGATAGGGAATCACTGGGCGTCCTTGGTTTCCGTTGTATGTCCTGGGATTACTGTTTGACGGGTAATTGAAATTGTTTGAGTTGGAATCTGTTGTAGATCGGTAATTCCTTGATTCAGGTCCACTTTGTTTTTTGGGATTGGTATTTCCTGATTTCATGAATGGATTTTTATCTTGATGTTCCTGTTGAAATTGTGCCGCATACCTCTGATTTTATCCATCGTTGTATTGATTTTCGTTCGTCTTATAAACATTCATCTTCCCACATGCGCTTGAATATGTTTAAAGCTGATTTGGGTATCTTATTTCCCAAGAATGTAAGGACTTGGTTGTCAATGGATTGATATTTGTCCTCATTATATTTTACCCGCATCTGTAGTAGATCTATTTCTGCTTTGAATTGTTCTAAGACTAAACTTTCTCGTCTTACTCTCTGGTTTTCTGGCTCTCCTTTTATTGTCGGAATTTGTAATTTCCGGGGTAAGGTCTTGGGCCCGGAACTCAGCCAGCGGTCGTAGATTTTCGCCTTTTCCGCGTTTTTCATCATATTTCAAAAGGCTATTCTTCGGAATTTTAATTGCTCATTCCAGAATTGAATGTGCCGCTGTTTCTCCGAAATTGCCTTAATTTCTTCAGGATCCTTTTCAGGGGTTGTATCCGTAGGTATGATGTTATCACTGGGATCTGTGCTCTTTCTCAATGACATGGCTGTCCTCGGATGCGGCTTGTATTGGTGAATAATATTTGATAACTTGAAATTTTCCATGAAATCCTTAATATCTGATGTATCACTTTGGATTTTTTCAAGTTTTTCATTTTGGTTTTCACTTACTTCAATTTTAAGTTTGATTTCCCGCAGATCATTTGTAAGTAAATCAAGTAACTCAAATCCATCCTTACAAAAGCATCCTTTTCTACTAACAACAATGAACCAGCAATCATCAATAGATGCAACAAGCCCAGATGCAGTACTTGCCCATACCTGACAGAGGGATCCAATTTTCAATTTAAAACTGGAAGCGAATTTACCATTAAAACATCAATGTCATGCACCAGCTCGAATCTTATTTATGTAATAACCTGCGCCGGTTGTGGTGAAAATTATTTATATTCTCCCTCACTTTGTTCGTCCGAATATAAATTAATTCTATTCTAAGTAATAACAAGAAAGACCATTTTAGGAGTGCTACTCGCTATAACCTCTAATCAATTGACAATCAAATTTATGATATCTATTTACACATATACTTCAGTTAACTAAACATGTATAAATCGGTATTTCAACAGACAATAAATCTTTTTCCTGAAATTTCATTATTTTTTCGTGAATATACGTGTATCGAGGTTATAGCGAGAGTCGATAAAGAATGGGTATGACCGAATGTATTTATAGTTACCTAGTCACGTGATCTATGAGTATTTTTAGCAAGTAAACAACGAAAAGAATTTTATATTGGCCAGACAGGAGACACCCTGAGACACAGAATGACCGTACACTGACAACAAATTAGGGAACCAAGATACCAGTGTACCACCGTAACCGAACACATCAGAAACTGTGCCAAAAATAAAACCCCCAATTTTACTGTTTTTCCTTTCTACAAATTCCGAAGGGATACTACAGAAAAAGAACGTGAAACTAAAGAAAAACATTTTATAAACAGACATAAACCTGTTTTAAATGCAGCATAATTATATTTCATTTAAGAAATATACTTTTACCCGCATAATATAACTGTGCTATTTGTATAAAAAATTTAATAACTTACTTACGTATTATCATGACGTCATAATGAACTTTACTAAAGCGCGACTAAGTATTGGCGCTTTATGACGTCACAATATGAATGTTGATTTTGTGTAACTAAGCATTGTATTGTCAAACTCCTGAAGATTGGAAATGAAACCGGTTGAGTTTATTTCGGTGTTGTGATTTTTTTGTATTATATATATCTATATATTTGTAAATACATAAATGTAACGTCAAGAGTCTGCATTTATATAACAATATTTCTTCATTATAAATGTCAGCAATAAGCTAATTCAAAGAGTCGAATCCCCAGCTGAAGGGGGAAAAACAAGAGCATGCGCGGATCTAGGAGGATGGCATTGTAAGATATTGGTGGGACCATAAGGAGTTATGAAATAAAATTTCATGGCAAAACCTTTAAAGCTTCTTATGATATTGGAAATGAAAATTTTACCTACAGAGAGAATGTATGAATACGGGCTTGACATTTGACCTTTTGATCTCTTTAATTAGTAGTGGTCTTCCTTATGTCATTAGAAGTTGTGTAAAATTTCATTGCAAAAGCTCAGAGAGTTCTCTGGTATCTTGCGGAACCAAATGTGTAAGAGACACAGAAATAAATGCGAACGGACAAACAAGCAGACCGAAATTAAAATCACCATCTTTCATTCCTTTATCAAAATTATCCAGGACACAGAACTATAAATAAGATTTGTTTTCTTAGATAAAATACCTACTAGAAAAAAATTATTGGGATAGTATATACTCATGATCTTATAACTTTGAGATGAAAATGAAAAGAAAGAAAGCCAAAAAGACCCAAGCAACCTTTTATCTTTATAATCAATGTGCAAAGATTGAATAAAACTATTACAACTTTAGAGTTCTGCTCAGAGTGAACTGATTTTGTATCCAGAGAAGTAATTGTACAAGGCACTATGAATGAACTGTGCATTGCCATAGGCAACCCGGATCCATACTCTGCTTCCTTTTTTCAGTTTAGTAACCAAGTGTCCGGTTGTAGATCCACTTTGTTGCTTACCAATGCAGGTACCCACACAACAGTCGTGATCAACAACGGCGCAAAGATATACACTTGCACCCTTTGAAGACATAAATAACCAATCAAAAGAGTCGAGACCATCAACTGGTGCTGTGAAAACCCCTGATTTTGGATCGTATCCTTTGCCTTTGTTCAACTGGACGTTGTCAAATTTAATAATGGTGTTTTCAGGAACATTCCTGAGATGACGTTTGAAATCGGCATGAAAGGCATTTGGCCTCTACACATGTACCTAAATATGTTCAATACAAACGATTTTTTTTTTCAAATTCAAAATATTTGTTAAATTGTAGTCAATAAACTATGTTTTTATCGAATTGTGATATTCTGTGATGATACACATATATGAACAAAATCAAATAAAAGTTTATTTTTTGTAACTTGGTTGTATTTTGAAAAGCGTTTCCAAAAATGTGTCACTTTGATTTAAACGAAGTCATTTTACATTTCAAAGTCGGAGTTCGAATATCAAAGAACTTTTCATCTACAAAATTCAATATTTACTAAAAGAAATATGTACATGTAATGTATTTTACGAATGGTTTCTTCCCGATAAAAAGTACTGACAAGTGTACTTAAAAGTAAAATGTCTGCTGACGTTTAATTACTGTTTGTTCATTAATATTTTATTGGTGCAAAATGGGCATGTTTTGTGAATTCTTTATATACAAAACAAAAACAGAGCATCTCAATGCTTAAACATTCACCTTTCAAATCATGCATGTAACAGAAATGACAAACAGATGTAATAAGTAATTAAAACAGTACCTTATGTTTTACTTTCATGTCTATCATTAGAATTTTACTTTGAAGATATCTATACAATTACTTTTTCTTTTTTCACAAGTTAGTCGTTGACAAACTTTCATGTAACTGTCGTAATCTTTGATGAATTTTGTTGGGGGAGATGTGTCTGCCAAAGAACTGGTCAGCAACAGCACAAAAACGTTCACACTAGCGACACATATCATCCTAAAAATAAATACTAGTATATTAAAGTAATCCGATTTTGAAGTCACAACAATTATTTCAGTATTCTAAAAGTAAAGTTTATTTACCCATGGAATTTCTTTAAAGATCTTAGTTATGGTTAATCATGGTGTTTACATAAGAAGAAGAATTAAATCTTTTGATTATACTTTAAAAATAGGCGAATAAACATGCCAACATATTTTCTAAATGAAAATGATCAAGACATATTTTTTAGGAGTGTCCAAGTAATTG
Organism: Saccostrea glomerata; assembly: GCA_003671525.1. NCBI lineage: Eukaryota > Metazoa > Mollusca > Bivalvia > Ostreida > Ostreidae > Saccostrea > Saccostrea glomerata. Next base: position 116,346 of record PRKT01000165.1, on the reverse strand, counting down.
GAGAAAATAACATATTTAATGTACAAGTACATTTACGGTACCTTGATTGTTTATTCACACATATCATAGTACATCAAGCTAATTCAGAGAATCTCCCCCCCCCCAGCTTAAAGGAGAAAAAGAAGAACATGCAGGAATCGGGGGAGGGGGACGGGACACATATAAAAGGGCGCGGATGGGGCCAATGGAAGTTATGGTATTGAATTTCATTGCAAAATTTTGAAAGCTTCTTGAGATATCGCTCGTAAATGAAATTTTGCAACGCAAAGAGATTGTATGAATTCATGACCTTGGCCTTTGACCTTTGGACCTCAAAATCAAAAGGAGTCTTTCCTAGGCCACAGGAAATGGGTTTGTAAAATTTAATTGTAAAAGCTTAAAGGCTTCTGGAGATATCGCCTGGATACAAAAGTGTGACAGACAGAAAGACAAAGGGACGGACGGACAGATGGAGGGACGGCCATAATGACCCAAATTTCTCCGTGTATATTCCCAAGCGTGAGGTTACATGAAAATGATTTTCAAATCAATTTCACAGTTGGCATAGTAGAAAAACACAGCGAGTGTAAATATTGAACGTTGTATTTTTAAAAAAGTTGCATTAAGTGATTTCAATTTCAAGCATCAGTTTAAAACTTTTTAATTTCAATATTATATAAAGAGTTATCACTCCCAGCTGACGAGAGGATACCAGTATCCTTAATGACTGACGAAAAACTGAAAAAAAGCCGCCGTGCTCTTCTTGTCATGATCGGGAAATAACGGAAATATCCGTCGTCAATTCAGTGTATAAATAATGGACTAACAGTAAGTATAAAAACGTCAGTAGCAATAAATGGACTCAAAGGTGATACATTCCAGTAATAGTTTATAAAAGTTGGTGAAAAATTGTTTTTTAAAAAATTACATGGAGAGAGAATGGTCTAGTTATACTTGTAATTCACTATTAATTAATATAGATTCAAAACAAATACTATGGAGGAAAAGAGATTCATACTCTGAAATAAAATTGCATTGAATAACTGTGAATGATACATTTTGCACACGGCTATGTCGTAAGTGTTGTTAAGTAAAGTCTATTTTGTTCTCTACCTTCTTTGTATCCAGTGGATTTACGTCATCCGATGTATACTCCACCTTAAAAAAGTATTCTTAAGCTACAGTTTATGTGTCTTTAGAAGCTTGTCAAAAAGATAGATATATATTCATGTGATAATGAAATATCGAAATTAAATTGATCTGTAAGATGATACGGCATGCGTGCATGTATTACGAGAAAAGAGCGTGACATAAAACATCACACTTTATCAGTTATTCTATATAAACACCCTATTAATATTAAGGTAAAAATTGAACCCAAAATAGAAGAAACTATGTAAATAAAACCCCAGTCACAATTCCAAAAACGATTAAAGGGGCATTGACACAATTTCTACTAAAATTTTAAAATTTATTTTTTTCATTTTTACAAATATTTAACATGTTTAACAAGGGTCTTACTAATGATCATCAAAAATTTGAACGCCAGTTGTCCAGATACAAGATAGAATTAGAGCTCCAAACCTTTGTTATGTAAACAAGGCCAGTGTAATGTTTTTGTTTCCACAGGTTAGTATACTAATATATATTCGTTAAAAGTTTATAATTTCAGATAAAAGTTAATTTTAAATACGATTCGACAGTTACTTTTAATTTGCTGAACTCCATTTTGTGAGAAAAATACATTTTATTTCTATATGTAAACAAAAACGAGGCACGAGCCTCGTTTACATTATAAAGAACTTAAAGTTCTGTATCTTAAATTGTTTCTTAATCAACAAATGATATTCAAAATGTTGCTAATCAATAAATGATGCCTTAGGTGGGAATTGTAAACATTAAAAGGTGTTCGCTTATACATATGTGATCCATGAAAAAAGTCTGCAAATATTTTGTTTTTACGGGACACAATTTCTTACTCCCAGGGGAAAAGGAAGCACAGCTATATATAAAAGGACATACCTTGATCTAAGATGCTTTCTGCCTCTCAACAATTCCATTTGAATAGGAATTTAGATTTTCCCTTTTATTTTGATTTTTTTCTTCCATTTTAAATATAAGCAAGAGAGTGGTCTTTTAGGTCTTACGATAGGATCCGATATTATATGTGTATAACCCCCCTCCCCAATGTTTATTGAAGCATTGCCACCTTAACATGTTTCTTCAAACGAAAAATCAGGTATCTTACATGTTACCATGCATTTGTGCAAAATACCAGAAAGTGGTATTTTCCATATTGCTTGTATCCTTTTGACAATCACTTGATTTGCCAGGATCACAACTTTTAGTGTTCTTATTTTTAAAGACATTTTGAAACAAAAATGAAAATAACAACAGAATAACAATTATAAATCATTTGTATTTTATTATGAAAATTAAAAAAAAAAATATCTAAGTGTTCTTATTTTCAAAGGCATTGTGAAAAAAAAATTCCACGAGATTGACATTTGTATTATATTACAAAAATAAAAAAAATATTTTTAAGAGTAGTTTGTCGACAGACCTTAAGGATATCCTCTGGTCAGCCGAGAGTGATAACTCTTTATATTTTTATTATTTTTCTTTATAAAGTTTGAAAATGATGCTTGAAATTTAAATCACTTAATGCATTTTAAAAAATGTTATGTATCTTAATATGATTAAATGTTCTTTAGAGTCTTGTTAATTTTTTATATTTATACCCCAAAAAGATACAAAATAAATACACTTTAGAGAAAATTAATTTCCTTTATTCTAGCATTAGATACCAATGTTTATTAGTTTATCATGAAATCAGAGTTGTCTTCTGATGTTTTGCATTAATAGCACAAGATTTTTGTCTGCCCTGCCGCTTTCACTGAATGTAGGGGATATTAATTTGGGTCGGTATGTCCGTCCCTCCTTCAGTCCGTCCGTCCCTTTGTCTTTCTGTCTGTCACACTCTCATATCCAGGCTATATCTCCAGAACCTTTTGAGCTTTTACAACGAAATTTTACATTACTATTTCATGTAGCCTATGAAAGACTCCCCTTGATTTTGCGGTCCAAAGGTCAAAGGCCAATGTCATATATTCATACATTTTCTTTGCGTTTGAAAATTCAATTTTGATCGATATCTCAAGAAGCTTACGGGATTTTGCAGTAAAATTAAATACCATAACTCCCTTTTGCCCCAACCGCCCCCATTTAAGTGTCTCGCCCCCTCTCCCGATCCTTGCATTTTTTTTCCTTAAACGAGGGTCACAGATTCTCTGAATAACTTGTTGCACTATGGTATTGTGTTAATAGAATGGCTAAGGTATCGTTTAAGTACTAGTATATAAAACATGCTTATATTCAAAATGAAAGAAAAAAATCAAAATAAAAGGGAAAATCTAAATTCCTATTCAAATGGAATTGTTGAGAAGCAGAAAGCATCTTAGATCGACAAGGTATATCCTTTTGTATATAGCTGTGCGTTCCATTTATATATAGCTGTGCGTTCCTTTTTCCCTGGAAATAAGGGATTGTGTCCCGTAAAAACCAAAAAAAATATTTGCCGACTTTTTTATGGATCATACATGTATAAGTGAACATATTGAATTTTTAATCTAAATAATGACAGCAAAACTAGAAGTCCAATTTCCCTTGTGTTTTATCAACCCTTTGACCTTTGAAGAAATATGAAGTTGATATGAAATCACATTTAAATTAAGTAAAATACCCTTATATATACAAAAGTGAAAGGTAATATTTTTCTAGTGATAAAGAGGACATTTATTCCTAGGCCACATTTAAGCCGATGGTCTGGCTACCAAAGTTTTCTGGTATGATCAGCTGAAAAAAACATGATTGGGCGACACGGAGCAGTCACAGTAATTCCTAGGAACACCGATGACTTGGATAAATAATATAAAAATCTTTTCTTCTTTAGACATCACCAATATTTTTTATAGATCTATGTTCAAATAGGTGACAGGAGTAATGTTTGCGAGAAAAATTTTGTAAAATTGTGACACATGCATCACCGTGTATATCCCAACATGCGGGGTGTATGCTTCCGAAGCGAGAGAAAGGGGGTCAATGTACGTTCTTTGTCCATTTTCTCAACTTACGGATATTTTTCGCCAGAAAGCATATGCCTACGGAAGAAAGCATTATCTAAGGAGTATATGGATACCT